>JAKSZP010006601.1:0-300226 GCA_022478985.1 Massospora cicadina | reverse complement strand
ACAGATAACCCCAAAAACTGAATATTGCACCCCGCCAACCATCAACACCACCACCAATGACCAACCTGACCTCTGTATGTGACTTGATTCACAGCCCAGACAGCGCTAAACCTCATACCTGTGGGTTGGGCAGCCAGAAATGAGGATAGCAACTACAAATGCTTGGGGGATAGTGAGCATACAAATGAGGAGGAGGAAAATGCACCACTTAAAAACTAATAATAATATTGATCTAATTTTTATTTCAGAAACACAATCTGGTAACCAAAAAGTAATTGTAACGCACTGGCTCCTTCCAATGAGCCACAAATGAGTTGGGCAACAGAATCCATGTTACAGACCATAGGGCTGACAGGGCTCCTGATACTACTCTCCTTGTGCGCGCGCTACAAGATTGGACAAGCACCCCTGGAAGACAGTTGCAAGTATACTTAACCCCAGCAACATGCCTTGACTCCAAGACAAGGTATAAAGGGAGGCAATAGCTCTCTCAAGCTCACTCTCAAAGTCCAATTCTTGTTGATTCAAGCCAAACATGGCTGCAGTTAGGCAATATCTTTAAAATAAACTCAAAGTATAAATATATGAATACTAAGTTCTTTTATTTAATATTGGGCCAGGTTGATAGAAAACAGAACTGAGAAGCCTCCAGCTCCCAGTTCCTTCCCTATATACACATGCTATAAGCTAATATAAAATATAACACAAGCTTATGGTGCTAATCTGACTGATGCTTGGTGTAAACCTTACAGCGGGATCACTTGGAATCCTCACTCAATGGTTCTGTGCCAGTTCCAATCCTCAACAGTTCTGCGCCAGTTCCATTTCGAATCCCAAATGAACCACGAAACTTCCAAGCACCCATTCCATTCCATTCTTGATTTGAATCCAAATCGAATCTCAAAACTACCCATGTTACTCGATTCCCATTTTTCCTCGACTTGGATGCCCATCTTGCTTCTTGGCCTCCTTCAAGCTCCTGCCCCTTAGGCGTCCTTGCCAGGACCAACGCCCCCTCCTCCTCCATACATCCAGACACAGCCTTCCCTGTCTTACCAAAGATCAGGGCAATGTGATGCTGAGGATAGACCTCAACCGTCACATCACCCCCACTAGACAGGAAGAACTCTTAGATTTTCTCAGGACATTGGGCACAATCCCTAGCTGACTGCCATGTGGACTCCTCAATAGGATGACCCACCCAACGTACCAAGAATAAATGATGTCCTCTCACCACTTTGGTGTCAAGAATCTCCTCAACTTCATACTCTTCAGCTCCTCCTCCAGCTGGGAATAAAGGAGAAGGATTTTCAGGTGGCTGGCCAAAGAATGGCTTGAGCTGTGATACATGCAACACCGGATGAGCTCTTGACCCTTCTGGGAGCTTCAGCTCAAATGCCACCTCATTCACCGCCCTCACCACCTGATATGGGCCCAACGCCACTGGCCCCAATTTCTGGCTCCTTACAGGCAAGGCGTAGTTCTGAGCATTCACCAAGACCCAATCACCTCTCTTGAAATCTCTACCTTCAGATCTATGCCAGTCTGCCTTCCTCTTCTGAGCTGTGACTGCCACCACCAAATTCTTCTTCAGGAGCTCCAAGGTGTCCCAGGTATCTTGCGACAGTTCATCTGCTGCTGGATTCCGCCCTTGCTCCCTGGGCCCCATACCCTCTGGGTGTTGGCCGTGATTTGCAAAAAATGGGGTCATACCTGTGGATGAATGCTTATGATTGTTATAAGCAAATTGAGCCAGCTTCACCCAATATACCCAGTCATCCTGCCGCCCTGAGACATAGCACCTCAAATACTGCTCCAATATCTGATTTACTCTCTCAGTTTGGCCGTCTGACTGAGGATGGTATGCTGACAAATGGCAAGCCTTGATCTTTAGATTTCCCAACATGTGGAGCCAAAATTTAGATGTAAATTGCGGACCCCAATCTGACACAATCTCTTCAGGCACCCCATGTCCGGAGAAAATCTCATTTACAAAAATCTGTCCTGCCACTTTTGCAGAAATGGTTGACTGACAAGGGAAAAACTCTGCATATTTAGTCAGGCAATCCACCACCACCATCAAGGCATCCATCCCCTGTGACTTGGGCAGTCCTGTGATGAAATCCACACTCACTGAGGACCATGGCCTAGAAGGAATTTGAAGCGGCTTCAATTTCCCCCCTGGTGCCACCCATTGGGCCTTCACCCTGGCGCAAACCACACAATGCAAAACATACTTCCACACTGCCTCACCCACACCTCACCACAAATAGTGACGGCAAACAAGATCTAATGTCTTCTCTTGACCGGGATGACCTGCCAGAGGATGGTCATGATTAGCTGCCATTACCTCTTGTTGCAGACTCTTCACTGGGACCCAAATCCTTCCCTCATGGCATATGATACCACCCCAAACTGAGAATCCCGCTTGCCCCCTGCTTGCCCCACCTTCTCCTGTCTCTTCTCTTATCCGTTGGCCCAGCTCACATCTTTGCTGCGCAGTCCGGATTCTTCCTACCATTCCTTCTCTCCAGCCCTGGATCATTGTAAACAAGTTCTGTGGCAACATCGTGGCTGTGTTGAACTTCCTCAACTCCTCATCAGAAAACACCAGTCCAGAATCATGGCTCAATAAATCTGGCAAGATATTTTGTTTTACCAGCTTGTATTCAATCCACAGGTCATATTGAACCAACTCTAAGTGCCACCGGGCCTGCCTCTGGTTCATCAGGTGTGGGGACTTATAGTATTCTAAGGCTCGATGGTCCGTTCAGATGACAACTGGGTGCCTAGCATACAATATGTAATGTTGCCACTCCCCTAAGGCTGCAACTATTGCCAAAAGTTCCTTATTGTAAACTGGATAGTTGGTTTTGGCTGGTGCCATCTTCCAACTGAAATAACAGACAGGATGTTCAACCCCATCTTTACCCTCCTGCAACAACATGGCTCCAAGTGCAAAATTTAATGCGTCAGTCTCTACCACAAATGGTTTGTTTGGGTCAGGGTGTGCCAGAACTGGGGCTGTCAGCAAACTCGTCTTCACTTGCTGAAATGCCCTCTCCTCAGCCTCCCCCAAATGAATGGCACGTTTCCCATCAGTCTTGTCAACGGCACAGCCCATTGGGCCAGATCCCTAGAAAACCTCCACACGAAATTCACCACCCCCAAGAAGCTTTGCACTTCAGTCCTATTCCCAGGAGCCTTCCATTCCCGCACCGCCCGCAACTTATCAGGACAGATCACTATCCCTTCTTGGAGGACCACGTTCCCTAGGAAGGACACTGATTCCTTATTGAACTCGCACTTGGATGGCTTCAACTTCAAGCCCGCGTTCCTAACCACCTCCAACACACTTCTCACATCCCCCACATGGTCCTGTACAGATTTGGAAAACACCAGGATGTCATCCATATAGGCAACACAACACTTACCCACTAAGTCCCCCAATACATGATCAATCATGCACTGGAAAACTGCAGGGGCATTGCATAGCCCAAATGGCATAACCCTGTACTCAAAGTTTCCCAGATGACATTTGAATGCCGTATACCACTGGTGCTCAGGGTGAACAGGAATTTGATTAAAAGCGTCCACCAAATCCAATTTGGTGAACACCCCACACCCGGAGATCATGGGCAGAATGTTCTCCATGAGTGGCATTGGATAGGGGTCAGGTTCTGTTACCTCATTAAGGCGTCAGAAATCAACACAAGGACGTAACTCCCCCCCTGACTTGGGAACCAACAGGACTGGTGAAACCACTGGCGACTTGGAAGGCACAATCAAACCCATATCCAGCATCTTATGGACATAACCCTCCAATGCCTCTCGGGCCCAGGGATTCAACGGATAGACTGGACAGCCCTTTGGTAACTCAGAGCCTTCCTTGAACTGGAATCCAAATGCAAAATCCCCTGTAGGCGAAAAGGGCGCATCACCTTTAGGCTCAAACACCTCTGCGAAATCCTGATACTCCCTTGGCAATCCTTCCGCTGACACACTTGAGGTGATTCCACCCATGTGCTTTACCATCAAACCTTGGGACTGAAACGTCCATTCAACTGACCCCTGGCCTCTAGGCGACAGCAGAACCCTCTCTCTCTTCATATCCAACTGAGGACAGACATGGTGCCACCATCTCATCCCCAGCACCACAGAATGTGGCAGGTGAGCTACGGCGTGAAACTCCTTCCTGAATACCTCCGGGACTTGCCTCAACAGGACCTTGGCCTGTACTCGCCATACCGCCGTTCTTTTGGAGGTGTCTGCCAACTTCACCCATCCATCCTTCTGTAATGACAATCCATGGCTTCTTGCCCACTTCTCCTCAACATAATTTTCCCCAGCTCCGGTGTCAATCAAAGCTAGAACTTCACTGTAATCCCTTCCTTCATCACCCACAAGCACATTGACGGGCAAAATCAGATAAGGATAAGATGAATTAAGCGGTTTATTTTGAGGCACCGGATTCACCGGCTTCTTGCAAAAATTATAAGGAGCCTTCTTATTCTGAGCCTCAGGATCCTGAGCGGTAATCTCAATGGGAATCCCTGTCTCCCGCACCTCAACCATACCCTCAGGATTTCCTTGACTCTTCTTTCCTTCCTCTACATAGCTAAACCCCTTAGAACCATATACGGGCTTGGAACCTGCCCTTCTTCCACCACTCTGTCCTCGGAATCCCCCTGGGGGTCACACAACTTCCTGATGGGCCTGTACCAAACTCAACTGTCATTCTACCTTCAAGGCTAAACCCACCTCTTCCTCCAACGTCGCTGCAGGTTTCACCGCCGCCATTGCCAATAATAAATCAGCTTGCAAGTTTTGGCGAAACATGCGCAGAAGCTGAGACTCAGGTGCCTTTGCTGCTCTTGCCAATGCGCGGAACATCTGGCCATACTCCTCCACTGACTTCTTCCCTTGACCACACTGCAGTAAAGCTGCCCAGGCCGAATCCTGCGTCTCATCCAGACATGCTGCATGATCAATCCAATCCAGACATTCCTCCACTGATATGGGTAACCCTGACTGCTCTTCCAAAAGTTCTCGCACCCAGTTGGACTGCTTTACTGGAAGTGCGAACAGAACCTGACTTAACTGCAAGGCAAACGAATCCTCCCCACCTGCTGCCTTTGTCAAACGTCCCTGAAACTGAACCCAGCTAAACGTCTGGTGGATCAGTTCCAAGTCTTCCAATTTCAAAACCGTGGGAATTCTTCCTTTGTCCTTCCCAGGCCCTACCACTTTCCCACCATTCTGGGACACACACTCTAAAACCCGGTATAATTCATGAAGAAAAAGGCGGTGGAGAATATCACCATCAAGAGTGTTGCAGTATGGTTATACCACCTTGGAAACACCACTTCTTCTGGCACCTCTTTTGCTTGCCACCACAACGACAGGAAAAGTAAATGAGTTCTGTTTAATGTAACGCACTGGCTCCTTCCAATGAGCCACAAATGAGTTGGGCAACAGAATCCATGTTACAGACCATAGGGCTGACAGGGCTCCTGATACTACTCTCCTTGTGCGCGCGCTACAAGATTGGACAAGCACCCCCTGGAAGACAGTTGCAAGTATACTTAACCCCAGCAACATGCCTTGACTCCAAGACAAGGTATAAAGGGAGGCAATAGCTCTCCCAAGCTCACTCTCAAAGTCCAATTCTTGTTGATTCAAGCCAAACATGGCTGCAGTTAGGCAATATCTTTAAAATAAACTCAAAGTATAAATATATGAATTTTAAGTTCTTTTATTTAATATTGGGCCAGGTTGATAGAAAACAGAACTGAGAAGCCTCCAGCTCCCAGTTCCTTCCCTATATACACATGCTATAAGCTAATATAAAATATAACACAAGCTTATGGTGCTAATCTGACTGATGCTTGGTGTAAACCTTACAGCAGGATCGCGGAATCCTCACTCAATGGTTCTGTGCCAGTTCCAATCCTCAACAGTTCTGCGCCAGTTCCATTTCAAATCCCAAATGAACCGCGAAACTTCCAAGCACCCATTCCATTCCATTCTTGATTTGAATCCAAATCGAATCTCAAAACTACCCATGTTACTCGATCCCCTTTTTCCTTGACTTGGATGCCCATCTTGCTCCTTGGCCTCCTTCAAGCTCCTGCCCCTTAGGCGTCCTTGCCAGGACCAACGCCCCCTCCTCCTCCATACATCCAGACACAGCCTTCCCTGTCTTACCAAAGATCAGGGCAATGTGATGCTGAGGATAGACCTCAACCATCACAGTAATGGTGCTGAGCTTGAACTGTGATGCAAAAACCATCCGTGGTCCCGCCAGATAGGCTACCAAGCCCTATAGATGGACCACATGGCAATAGTTGCAATGGACAAGAAAATAGACCTGGAATTTGTGGAAGAAACTCACACCAGTAGGATCTTAATAGTGGCAGCTACAAACAGAGAAACTGGTAGGAGCATATGGGCGGTAGCAGTCTATGCCCCATCAAAGCTCCACGAAAACCATATTTTTTGGGATTTCTTAGCGGAAGTGCCATCCAAAGTGATGACTATAATAGCAGGTGACCTGAACTGCTGGACAAATATGAGTCAGGATAAATACCTGACAAGAGAATGCCCCAACAGTAAAGCTGATGAGATGCTCAATTACCTAGTTAAATTGGGGATGTGCCTAACAATTGATGAGAATGCAATGACCCAGCCAATCTAATGTGGCGGACATACAATGCTGCTGGATCCCCACTTTCAGGATCACAGTTAGACTACATCCTTGTATCATCAGACCTCAGGCTGATGACGTCCAACAGCAAGGTTAGCATAAATGCCAAAAGTGACCACATGGTTGTCCGGGTGGAGATCAACCTTGACAAACCTCTGAGAAACCATGAGTAATAATTGGTACTAGCCACATTGAGGAATGGGGATTGGCGCCAAATGGTAGATGCGGGACTGGATCAGCTAATAGTGCATCTGGACAACCGCCTGGAGCTAGAACCGCTAGAAAGATGGACCCAGATCAAAACAAAGATGAAACACAATAGTATGAAGTTTGAAAAAGTGACCTCCTACAGGTGAACAGCCACCGTGAAGCAACTGAAGTCTAAATTAGAAAGCCAGAGGCTCACCTGCTGGGACAGCAAGGACTGGTGGAGTGAGTACTAAACAATGCACAAAAAATATCAGGCTATAATGATGAATCAAGACTCAGAGAGATGGACCAATGCAACTTACTGATATCAGAGCTTAGTGGGGATGATGACCAAAGAGGGCCTTAAACACTTCAAGGAAATCCAAACTAAGGCTAGGGTATGGGAAGTGGAGACAGCGGATGGGGAAGTATCAACAGACCCTGAAATGATCAAGCGTGAAGTTGAGCTTTTTGGAAATCTCTTCTGACAGCAAAAAATGAGCAAATTGGTGACAAAAACCCTTATTGACATGGCCAAGCTGGCACTGGGAGGCTGTACACCAAAAGATGTTGCCAAGCTATCTGCCAAAATCTCTATCGATGAAGTTAAGAGGGTACTAAAGGAGTCACCAAGAATGAAAGCACCAGGCCTCAACAATATATGTGTAGAAATATACAGTATATTCTGAGATCGCATTGCGCTGGAGCTCAAAGCCTCTTTAACCACTGTTTGACCCATGGCAAACAAGTTCCAGGAGGACATGAGACCCAAATTGTACTTCTGTACAAAAAAGGCCTCAAATGCAAACTTTGGAACTGGTGCCCAATTGCACTATTGAATGCTGATTATAAACTACTCATGCGCATACTATCAATCAGCTGATGGCAACAACACCACGCACGCTCCATAGGGCCCAACACAGTTTCATTAAAGGCTATAGTATATGGGACAGCATAGGTTCAGTCCAGAGTATACTCCAGGATATGAGGGGCATCAAACAAGGATACCTTATGTTCCTCGACATGGAAAAGGCATATGACTGAGTAGCGTGGTCATTCTTACATGAGGCACTGAAGGCAGTTGGTATCCCCAACACGTTTCAGGCATGGATAATGATGCTATACTCAGGTCTGGTAATGAAGGTTATGGTCACAGATGGCACAACCAATGAAATCTCTGTCAGGCAAGGTCTCCGCCAAGGAGACCCCATGTCACTGATACTCTTCAACTTTGCAGCTAACATTCTACTAGTGGCAGCAGACACAAAGCTTTGGGGTTTAGTCCACCCTAACCAAATGCTACTGAAGATGCTAGTATTTGTGAATGATACAGTTATAGGAATAAGCTCCTCAACTGACCTCCAGGGTGCTGAGGATCTATTAAACCTTTATCAGCTTGCATTGAATGCAAAAATAAATTTGGCAAAAACCTCAGTGATGAGGGTCAGCAACCTGAACTTCAGCCCACCAACTGACATAATACTAATTATGAGCTCCCAGACAGTCTGAAACCTCAGGATACTCTTCAACAACAAGGGACCAGCTGTACTGGAGACTGAACAAGAAGTAATAACAAGCTTTCATTCCAAATGTCATGCTGGAAAAGTGCCAGACTATGCCTCAAGAAGAAAGTGCAAGTATAAATATCTTCATCTTTTTGAAGCTATGGTATGTTGCTCACATGCTGCCAATGAGCCCAAACCTAGAGAAGAAAATCAGGTCAATGCTCCAAACTTTCCTGTGGTTCAAGGTGAAGGTGGCACCAATTCCACTAGAAGCTCTGTCAAAACCAAAGAATGAAGGAGGCTTGGGCCTACTGGACTTTGAATCTCATGCCCAGCACATATGGGGAAAACATTTCTGAATCAAACACAGATGCACATGCGCTGCCTGACTCTAGCATGGGGTGTGAACTAGGTAAGGGCTCAAGGCCTGCAAGAGCCAGTCTCCCCCTGATCGTTATGTGAATGGATGGTGAACCACCTGAAGATAACCTCATGAAAAGGAGCCCCATACTACTGGCACTCTGCAATTGGGACATGCACTAGGGTGGGTGGTCATTTAAAAAATTGGACTGAGAGGCCAACCAAATTCAAAGGGATATCAAAGCATGTAATTCTGCAATGATTACTGCAACAAGCTGGGAGGAATGTAACTGAATTGCTGACAAATATACAATTAAGTTGATCAGAATTAGGTACAAATTGATGCTGATAGAATATGGGGATCCACTCCCAAAACTGGGGTGCAATCTGCCCACCCACCCATGAAGCCTTAATGACTGGACTACTGAAGGCTATGATACCAACTACCCAATGAAGGAGTTGATTTTGGGCCTGAACACCCACTTGGTTACAGCCAAACAGCGGTCAGTAACATAGCAGATCCTTAATTGGGTATTCAAATTGGGCAAGCACAGTGGGCTGGATTACCAGCATAAAGAATGCCCTATATGCACCAAACTGGAAGCAGACATAGCATATTACTATTATAAATATGCTGTATTCAAAAAATACTGGTCCACAATGTGATACATCCTATCAGGTGATCATTTGCCTCTGGGTATACATCTATTGCAGGACCTGTTCTTTACAAAAACCCTGAGAACAGCTCCAATCCAACTACAAGCCTTCATTTACCATTATTGTGTATAGGTAATTCACAGTGTACTTATCACCAAGGTTATGAGCAATGAGTGCCCCCATCACAGAGGTTTGGTATTGAAAACCATTCAGATTATCTCTGATCAGCTCTGCCAGATCTCAAAATTCTTGCGCATAATCCCTGGGTGTTATAAGGCCATGCATTTGGCTTTCCCTGCCAGATTGCTCATCACATGCAATAAAGCTACTAATCATCTGAGAATAGTATGGCCTGTAAGCCCACCACTGCTAGAACCGTGGCTAGTGATGGTGATCACTGATCAGCAATGGTTAGAGGTGCTAGAACTCTAGCAGCCCGAATCCCTGGTCTTTTTTTACCCTCAGCCAAATTGCCTATATTCTACCCTCCCCTCCTACTTTCCCTTAAATTTATTTAGTAAAGTATGGAGTTTTTTAAAAAAATCTAGCATAATTGGCTCAGCTTTTGGCTCTAAACTTCAACTCTATAAAAGGTCAGTTGTTCAAATCCTGGCATAATCTATATATAAAAGCAAATGTGTATGTGTGTGCGTGATGGCCAGCCAAAAATAGAGCATGTAGAGCTCTGAAAATTTAGCTATAGGTGGACGGGAGGGGGTCCGTGTGCACCTTGAAGCCCGATTTTTAATTTTCATAGTAAAATAAAAAGTTTTATATGTAACAAGTGAAAGTTTTATATGTTTTTAATGGAAATCGGTATATTGTTATGGCCAAGAAGTTTGATATTCGGTTGATTCGGTAGTTTAAATGGTTTTGTCGAGCGGTTGGTGGGTTTGTGTTGATTAATAAGCTTAATGGTTTAAATAAAGTTAGTGATTGGTTGATTTAATAAAGTTGATTGGTTTTGGTAAGTAGTTGTGATTTTGGTTGTTTCGATACATTTAGTTTTGGTTTACGAAGCGGTTGGTGATTGGCTGATTTTTAATCTAATGGTTTTAGTTAAGTGGTTTAGTTAATTCGATAGATTTAATTGGGTATAGCTGAATGGTTAGTAAATTTATATTGATTAAGTATAATTTGATTACTTAATTTTATCGATAACCATCTACAAATATAAAAATATAAGATTATCAGATGAACTTTAAGCCCACAAACAAACTTGTGTAAACTGGGTATCAACAAGAATTAATCTTAAATTTTATTTACAAAAGAATCAGTATATTAATTTGTTTATATAGATGCATTATCTCGAGCGAATAACCAAAAATCACCAAACTTGGCACAAGTATTCTATAAAGTTTGGGAACGCAATGCTAATATGTAATTATTTAAATAATAATATAAATTTAAATATCAATTCTATTTAAGATCTAGAACATATATTTCTAATGGTAATTATATAGCAATTTGACTGTGTATTTTCATATTCATTTAATTCGATTTTTTCATAGGTTTTTGATAAGGGGTTGGTAGTTTTTGGCTGTTTTGTAAGTTCAATAATTGGTTTTTGCTGATTGGTGGTTTATTTTTTGGTTGATTCGATAGGCTCAATAGTTTCAGTTAAGTGATTGATGGTTTAGTTAATTTGACAGGCTTAATTAATTTTAGCTAAGTGGTTGGAGTTGGAATTTTTAATAGGTTTAATAGTTTCTGATCTTATTGATAGCTATCTACCAATATATAAACTAAAATAATTTAGAATCATCTGATAATTTATAAACACCGTAGCAAAGCATGGGTATTCTACTATATAATGTAATATAAAAACTTAATCAATTCGAATCGCCTGAAATTCTATAAACACCGTAGCGAAGCACGGGTAACATCACTAGTTTTAAATATAGAGAGGTTTCGGGTAGCAGTTTGTTATTTGATTGATTCGATAGGTCTATTTTGTTTGGCCGAGTGGTTAATGGCTTTTGGTCAAATCGATAGGACATAGTTTAGTTTTGAGGGGTGATTAGTTATTGGTTGTTTTGATAAGTTCAGTTAGGTTTTGCTGAGTGGTTGGTGTTTTTGGTTGATTCGATTGAGCAATTAAATTTGACTTAGTGAATATCTTTATCTATAATATAGAATCTAAATTAATTGATTTGAATATCTGAAATTCGATAGATACCGTAGTGAAGCACGGGTAATGAATGCTAGTATAAGCTCTAACTTATATTTGTGAGCAAAATTCTATAATTAAGTTTGAAATATTGCGCTGGCTTCAAAAAGGGTTTTCTTATATATTTATATTTTTAAAAAAAGTAATCGAGGTGGGTCGACCTTGGGACAAACATACCACACCGAGATTTTTTTAGCCAGCACAGGTTTTGAACTCGTGTTGAACAAAACCTGCACTAGAGTGGAAGCAGGAATTACCCTGCCAGGCTAGCCACCCTTTATATATTTATACTTTTACCAATTATTTTATACTTTTTAGTGCCTTTTTTGATGCAGTTCATTTTTTTCCAAAAAATCTTTTTAAATTCAGTTCTTTTATCTCCAAAAAAACCAATACATTTAACAAAGTTGATTTTTTCCAAATTATTTCTGAAAAACCACCCTCTATATTTTTTTGAAACTCACTATTTTTATATAAAGATATGAATAATTGTATATATATTATATATTATCTCTTAAATAAATATGCCAAAGATAGCCAAACTTGAAATATATTTATGAACATTGGGAACCATATTAAGCTGTTTTTCATTTTTTTATTTATGTAGAGAAAAATAAAAACATATATAAAATGTATCAATGATATATAAATTATAATGATAATTATAAATTTTATTCAAGGTGGGCCGACCTGGGGACGATACCGCACCGATTAGGGAAGTGAAGAAAATGGGAAAGGAGGATAAAACCCGGAAAACCTCCATGCGCGGCGTATTATAGGCCAGGAACTCCATGGACCGCCTTTGCTATTCGCTATCTCGGTTCGGGGCATTGGTGCGCAACGCCAACACAATCAAAATCGTCCCCTACCCAAAGTCCATTACCGGGATCGAACTCGGGAAGCAGTGGTAGAGGGTCCATACTCTACCACTGGGGTATCCTCCCTCATACTTACTAATTTCTCTGCTGAAACAATATACCAAATCATCATAATCATATAGAGATTTTCACTTCTTATATATAAAAACATTTTCTTTTATTATACCAATCCTTACATAATTGAAATATTTCTAAGTGGGAGCATCCTCTTTCCATTAAAAAAGATCATCTAAATTAGTCCAGTAGTTTAAGATTAATGTGCAAACAAACATAGAAAACAAACATACAGTTCAAATTAAGAACCTTCTCCTTTTTAAAGTCAAATAAAAGATAAAGAGACTACTGGACTTTCAATAGCCAATTGAATCTAGACACAATAAATGACATAATCATCTTTTTGTTTTATATAAGCGTTACAAATTTGAAAAATGAGAATTCATAGCTATTTCTTTTTACAAAGCAGTTTGATTAAGTGGTCTGTGGCACTGTGTTCAGGTCACAATCTACACTGTAAGTGGAGGTTTGAACCCTTCAGCTGTCATTTAGAATCTTCTTCACATTAGCAACACTTAATTGCTAATAACTGTTTTTATTTTACTTCACCCAAATCAATAAACATACCATAAAGAAAGATTAAATTATGTTATTAAGAATAACTGGCAGTACGCCACTGTAGCTAAAAGGGGACTGCCTAATGGCCATGATAATCCCCTTAATAACAAGCGTATGTTCCAGTAATCCCCAGTGCTTGCAGGGCACTTTACAAATAGTGCCAGAGGTCCACCCCCTATAAACTTGTTCCTCCAATTCTACCAAAATCAAATGTTGTACAACTTGTTTCTAATTTCATGCCAATCTCACCAATGCACCAATCCATCTGCATTTATTTTGGGGGAGTTGACCCCATCTTTATTGAGAAGGTATCAGAGCACCAAAAAAGTTTTTTCCCTGATGCTACCTTTCTCAAAGGAAGCTTTCATTGCAAAAGGTTTGGGCTAGGATTTCCCACTGCAGAGGCAGCTGACAAAACTGCAAAAGCAAATGTTGATTTTTAAAATTTGTAGAGTGTCACATTATAAATGTGTATTGCACCTACTAGAATAAAGATGCCATTATTTTTTTAGTTTTGATGACCTTCCAGTACCCTCCCTTAATACTTTATTAAACAAACCCTAAAGAGGGCTTAAAAATATATGGGTTATGTTGCAAATATAGGAATTTGCAGTATATTGGAATTCTATTAGTGTGCCAGGCCAAACTTATGAAGACTACTGGTCCTTGCTCTTTCACCATCATCAGTATCCATTCCCTACAAATCCTCAGGGCAACCCACCAACCCAGCATACCAACAACTTCACCTTCTGAGACTTAACCACTAATCCTGAACAGAGGTTCTCTTTTGAAACTTGTCACTGATTAATGTTCAGCAGTCTATATTGATTCCCTTGAGGGGTTCTTCCCTATTAATCCTTCCAGTCCATCATTTTTTGTGGCCAGTTGTCCAATTTCATGCAAGGTTTTCAGGCAGATTTAAGTTGGGAGTTGGTTGCACTGACCAATCCAGGTATTTTATTCCAGCATCTAACATCTAAAGAACTTAAGTCCCACCTCTACCAGCTAATCTAACCTCTGTCCATTTTAAAACAAGAAAAAGGTAGACAGTCAACAAATAAATTATGGATGAAGAAGATAAGATTGGAAGCCAATTTTATTAAAAGAGAAATTTGATTATTTATAGGTGTTTTCACACCTGTTAACATCATTTAGCATTTATGCTGTTATTCAATTATCAGCTTTCTCACTGGCAATTCCAATCATCAGCTCTCTGGCTGACAAACATCCATTAAAATTAATTGTTCTCCATTTTTAAAAGATTTCAACTAATTTTAGCATCAGTTGCTTATTTACTGATTGCAATTTTTTTATTTTAAATTGTAGTCAATGGATTGTCTCTCATGCACTTGACTTTTATCATCTGGCACCATAGACAGTCAAATGATCAGCCTTAGCCCAAGTCACCAGTTGATCTCAAAATAATCAGATAATTGAATCATCCTTGGCCTCAGTCACCAGTGATCCCAAAAATTGACCTTGACTCTTGATTTTGAATAATTACCTAATGTTTATAGATATAAAAGTCAACATCCTCAGCCTCAGTTGTGATGTCAAGTTAGCCTAATATGATCATTAGGAACCATCCCTGATACTCTTGTGAAGTTGAATTGGCAATTTTGACTTAAAAAAACAGTAAAAGATTTTTGTCTTCCTTAGCATCAGTCGCTGGTGTAAAACTTAACTAAAACACTATTGGGGATCATTCCTAACACAACTTAACATTGAATCAAAAATCCGTTGTAATCAATAATAATACTAATCATTTTGACACCCTTGGCCTCAGTAACCAGTGTCAAAATGCACCAATTTCCTGTTGAGGATCATTCCTGACACTTTTACAATCTATCATATTGAGACAGTTTAACCCAACCAAATGGGGAGCACAAATTGGAATTATTATTAAGTATACTCAAAACTATTAAATTAATAGGCAATCATTCTTGAAATTTATTTCAAAAAATGAAATATAATGGGAAATCATCTGGTTAAAAATCTAAATATATCCCTTAGCTTAATCAGATGATATTCTTCAAGAGTGACTCCACCTAATATAGTGGGCAAAATATACTGATGTAATGGCTAGAAGGTACTTGATAATATCTCTCACCTCCAAGAGGTAAAAGAAACTTAAAACTTCTGGGCTGAGGTTCTGCTGTTGCATCCTCCCACAAAAACCCAATAATTTTCACCTCCTTCTAACTATACTTCCAGTTAATCAAGCAACACACTAATAGCCCAATGTAGTGAGAGACATTGTTACAATTTTGCAATTTGCAGTTCAGTGCTCTGCTAGTGCGCCAGGTCAACAGTATGAAAACTGCTAACCCTTGCTCTTTTGACTTCACTGGCTACCTTTCCACCTACTCTTAATACTCAAATATTTATTAAAACTCTCATAGCAGATGAAAAGTAGGTAATTGGAGGATCATTTGTTAGATATGAGATTTAAGGTTTTTATAGTGATAAGCAGTCATCAGTCGCCTGCCTATCTAAATACCACAGTATTGGAATTTTGATATGCCCACATTACCCAACTTAATCAATTATAATAAATCTGCATGTCAACTAGGGGATTCATCCCACTAGTGGATGTGGGAGTTATCAATTACCTATGATAACTATTGTTTGTAGAAATTTTCATGCAAATATCTAGCAATTCACCAGGTTTTGTTCCATCAGATCACTAATATTCTGTCAAGGGGTGCTCCTCAACAATAGACAAGTGATTAGGTTGTCAAAAGAACTTATTGATAATCTAGTTACTTGTAGGAGTTGATTGGGTTTTATCACCAATCAACTAAGGGGTTTATGAGTTGCTAAACAAGTGCTGCCACCTGTGATAAGCAATTTGTGAGTTAACCTTTTAGGGATCACAACCTGCTATTTTATGGGTATAAGTCCCATTATATAAGCAGGTTGTCAACCTAATGAGGGTGACACGCTGGGGTTAAGCAAAGGCGTTGGTACACATTCTTTGTATTAACCCAGAAGATGCCACATTGAGAGTTGACAGAGATATTTGACTAAACCAATGAGGAATATTGTCGTTTGGAGCAAACTTGGAGGATTATTTCATCAGCGATGGCTTTCATTTCCAAATTGGGATGCCAACAGAAGAGTTGGGCACTGAATTTCCTTATAAATTCTATTATATTTTTTTCTAAATAAAGCAGATAAACAATATTACAGAAAAAGTAATTTCAGATTTAATACATTAATAATTTAGACTGTTTTGCTCTTAAGACTAGAGTTGGAAGAGTATGAGATCCTTTGTCTATTTTATTGTTATTTCTGAGGACTCTGCATGATGATAAGGAAAAAACCACTGAACCTAATCCTAGGTTAAGGTCTATCAGAAGAGGGAAGAATTCCCTACTGATATTCCAAAAGAATTCAAGATTAGGATAAGCACCAGTTTAGCATTGGACCTAATAATCAACTTGACTAGAAGACTCTAAACTAGAGTAATAGTCTTCATACTATTACTGCTCAATTTAATTAATTATAAACAACTCATACAACACACATACAAAGAACCTGTGCAGTTAATCAAGGGACCTGAAGTGAGCTACTGTCAGGAAAGAGTAAATGGCTCTCAAAGCTTAAAATTTAGTGCCCAATAAATGGGGGTAGTTGAGTTTTAGCCAGATTAATAATATGATCATATCAGCCATGTCTTACAAGAATGAACTATGAAAGCTTTGGACAAAACTAGAAACCATTAATAAGATTTTTTCAACTTAGCATTACAGGCCAATGCTACATTGAAGTAATGAATGATGAAAGCTGAGGAAGAGGTAAGAAAGTTGGAAATTCAACAATGACCTCTAATAAAAGATTACATTTTGAAATATAATGAGGGTAAATTAACTAAAGAAGTATTTTCAAAAGGCTAAGTGAGAAGCATATCTAGAACACTTATTCTAGATTATTAAAGATATAGTGCACCTGTTGAAGAGCTCATAGGAACTGGAGAATAACAAATGTGATTGCACACAAATAGAGGCGGATGACGCTGACAGCTCACACAAAACTCCCTCTAGGAAGATTCAACTACCCAGAAATATGTCTGGGTCATTCAGAGCAATTTTGGAAATGACCCCTGAAGTTACTCTTATTGTTATTCAGGTCATCAGGCAATAATCCCCTGCTAGTAGAGCCACCAATGAATTTCAGAGTTCACCAAATTTACCCACGTTCCATAAGGACAAAGCACCTGCATTTCTCCAATTTTCTAAAATGACGATGTTCAGATATAATGACTGACAAAAGCAATGACCTTAATGACTGCTGAACACTTAATATCATCATTTGGTTGTAACCCATCTGGTTGGGGGCAATTAAATTTATAATGAGCCAAGGAAGCCATTATAATAGAATTTAGAAGCCCTATATGGATGTCTAATTGCAAGCAGGAATTTATGGGCATTTAACTCCAAATGGATAAGACTATAGCAGCTTTTGCGGACTGATTCTACCAGAAATCACAAATCCTGGCTGGTGTGAAAGTGCTATCAGATTTTGATGCATGAATTGTAATGTAAGCGGTGCTTTGGGCTTATCCTGATTTGTATTAAATAATAGCTTTAGCGCTAGTGACACAGATGTCCACATCCCAGATGGTGGATCATTTGAAGGTGTTAAGAGCCACTTTTAAAGCCCTCAACAAACTATCAAGACTATTCCTGTTAAAAACTAAAATACAGTGAAAGTTGCTGAGCCTATAAAAGAGCAACAAAATTGAGTCATGATGGAAAACAGGCCTAAAGGTCAAAAAAGGGTGACAAGATGCAGAGCCACTGCCACCAGTGAGGGAAAACTGGACTTTTTGCCGCTCAATGTTAGAGAAATAAACCCAAGGAACAAGTTACTCTAGTCCAGGAAAAAGAGAAGGGAATTAGTCAAGAATCAGGAAAAGGGACCACATTCTAGACAAGGAGCAACCTGGAACCACAGACAAACCTGTTCCTCCCAATATAATGAACAATGCCATAGATATTTCTGACCTGTTTAGATGATGAAACACCTGACCAACTCTATCATTTGTTAATTTGAATGTGAACGACATTACCCAAGCCAAAGAAAAGGTGATTGACCTCAAAATTTTAATTGAAGTGGATCAACCATATGCCCATCAGCTAGCGGACAAGATTAGATCTTTTGAGAACCTGGAGGAAGTACTTAAGATGAGATTAGATAAGGCGAACATATCTCTCCCCATTAGCGTGATAAAGAAATCTTTTCTTGATATATTCACACAATTAATTTATACTCTCAATTTAGAGAAAAATTCTACTATCCACTCATTAAGTACCTTAGTACAATACTCTGAGTATACCTATGCATATATTATAATCAGCTGAGTGTGATTGCAGGTGATAATCAACAATGGAGTGCCATCCATATTGTTTTACTAAAATTGGTGAAAAGAATGAAGATTTTTCCAGACCTAGAACACTGGAAGGAATATGGAACAGCCAGACCAGATATTAAAATATCCTTTAAGCCTACAGTGCACTTCCATTCAGTTTAGATCGCTTGTAGTATCAGCTCCCACCATAGTGTTGGCTAATAAGAATTATGACATACTTATCAGGATGGAATTCCTGAGAAAGTATGGTGTCAAATGTGATTTTGAGGAGAATACCCTAACAATTTTGGGGCAAACCCTGCTCTTGGTATATCAGCGGTAGTAGAACTGCCACTGATGAAGAAGAGTAATTTTTTAAACTTGATTTACTATAACGGCATCATTCCCATCCAGAACAAGTTGGTGTCATGTTTACATGACTTGATATTTGGCACCAACCCCAAGGACAAGGCTGGGTGGCAGGGGGTCCAGAAGGTCAAACTTCAGGCCCTTCCTGACCTCAAGCACACCTTAGACCAGCGCTGGATAAAAGCCAAATATGCCCAGATTGGTACAAGTGAGGTGCAAAATGTACAGCCCCTTGTCTCAGCTCAGGCGTTAAAACAGACAAGATACTCAATAAACAATGATGAGATAATCCAGTTAATTGTGGAACGGGGGTTCAAAACCCATTCCATTTATGAAATTATAAACTCAGGTCAGGTACAACTTCAATTAATCACATAAGTGATGTCAGTTTTGAAGTTTGCTACCCTTTTTGGATGGGAGCGTGCGCCTATTGGTGAATCAAGGCTTGGGACCACTTCTGCTGACACAGAATTTCACTAAGGTTGTTTAAGTATGTTTGCTCGTGACCAACGTTCCTTGTTGGTCAACTTTTTACAATAAACTTTTCCATTATCTTACGTTTTATTTTATGGTTTCTTGGGTAAACCTGTGTGTGGACCTCTTTGAGGAGGTCTCCAACAACGTTGGCTATTACATTTTATTATAATTAACTAAAGTTTATGGTGAAACGTTGGGCCGCCCTAGCCCTCTCCAGATTAAGTCACTCAAGCTGCCTAGCACTAATTTAAATTTGGTTATGAACTCCCCTTTAGGGTCCACCCAAGTTTTGATATCTCTTAGCTATCTTATCCTGTATACCGCGTTGTACACCCTTGCATTGGGTCCCTTCTGCTCCAGGTCCCTGCGCGGTGCCCTGTTCCCCATTCTATTAATGTCTAGTTCCCTGGCGGTGTGGGTTTGCATCCTGCACCACCTCTCAGGGAATGAAAGAGTTACAGATACTCTCTTAATAGTTGGTTTGATGAAAATAGAGGGAAATGTCAAAGTAAACTTAGAGTATAGTGGGATACCTTAAGAACAAAAATGATGATTATCATACAACTTGGAACAAAAATAATTAAAGGCACAGAGTTAAATTTAAGATCCTGGAGCAAATATATGATAAATTCATCAGACCAAGAAGTAAATTGATAATTGAGCCATGGGTAGAGCCATGGAATATTATGGTGGTACACAGAGAAATTAATTGTGCTACTGGCTGATCTACAAGAAAAACTTATGAAGATAGAGAAAAAATTAAGTCATCATGTTCCTACATTAATCCCAACGGCAGAGATCAGCAAACTTCATGACTTCAGAATTTTAACTGAGATGGGATTTCTGGTGAATGTTGCTAAAGGTGTTAACATTTTGGCCAATCAAGAGTATCAGTCTAAATTAACAGAGCAGCAACAAGAAGATGTGCTCCTATTATTTAGAGAAGCTGGGTGATATTTGCCCAAGATGACCAAAACCTGGGATGCGCAAAAAACATAATCCATAAGGTTGACACAAGGGAATATGTGCTGATAAGGATGTGACAGTCTTTTGGTCTAGAGCTGCTGAAGCTGTGGTCAGCAAAGAAATCAGCAAGCTAGTAGAGAATGGGCTTCTCATTACATTGTTAAGTCCATGGGTGAGTATAATCCTAATTGAGAAAAAGAAGGATAAATCAAATTAAGAAGTGACCAATTATTGCCAAAAGAACAAATCTCTAAGAAGGATTCTTATACACTGCTAAGGCTTGATGAAGCGCTCAATATCCTAGGGTATGTCAAGTACTCTTTGGCAATGGATCTGATTTTAGGATATTGGCAATTCAATTTTCCAAAGGAGGATCAAGAAAAATGTGTGATAATTACTGCACAGGGACTGTACCAGCTAACCAAAATGCCCCAGGAATTGTGCAACGCGCCAAAGACATTCCAGAGAACAATGGACTCTATCCTCAGTAGTTTAAAAGCTAACTTGCATTTAAGTATATTTTGATGATATCAATGTATTCAGCAGGACCTTCAAGGATTATTTGGAG
This sequence comes from Massospora cicadina, assembly GCA_022478985.1. Lineage (NCBI taxonomy): Eukaryota > Fungi > Entomophthoromycota > Entomophthoromycetes > Entomophthorales > Entomophthoraceae > Massospora > Massospora cicadina. Next base: position 279,416 of record JAKSZP010006601.1, on the reverse strand, counting down.
CATTTAGATGAAGTCTCCAAATGCCCAGCAGAAGAAAACTTGAAGATCAAATGAGGAAATGTCATTTCCTTAAGAAAGAGCTTGAGTACTTGGGGTTAGTGATAAACTCTGTTGGCTGCAACCCCATCTGCAGAAGATTACAGCTATCAAATGGATGTTGATTCTGGAGTGTGTTCAGATATCCAAGTATTTATTGGGATGGTTGGCTACTATCGCTATTTATTAAAAAATTTCACCAGAATTTAGGAGCCATTATTTGACTTATTGAAGGATAAAAAAGGATTTGTTTGGAATGTAGAGACTCAGGAAATTGTTTGATGAGATATGCTGATATTTGATGATCAGTCCTGTCTTAAATACCCAAATTTTGATTGGGGATATATCATCCAAACTGATGCTTCATTAAAGGCAATAAGTGACGTTTTGAGTCAAGTGGATGATGATGGGGAAAACATCTGGTGGCCTAAGTGAGTAGGACACTAACGCCAGTGAAAAGAAACTACACTGTGATGGAGTGCAAATGCATTGAGGTGATCTATGCTTGCAGACAACCAAGTGTATATTCATGGAACAAACTTTAAAAGTGGTGACTGATCACTCATCTTTATGCTGGCTCCATAACTTAAAGGAAACAGGGGGTGACTAGCCTGATGGGCTTTAAAACTACAAGCCTACAATTTGAGGTAATACACCAAGCCAGAGAAGCATCAAAATGCTGACTAAATTATTTAGAATTCCTGCAGTCTAAGTTGTCTATTACCAAGTGTATGAGTTATTCCAGAGGATGGTTGAAGGCAATATCAGGGATAAACCCTATAAATTCAAAAACACTTAAAAAACAATGGAAAACACTGAGATGAAAGATGGACAATTATAAAAAACAATTGATGTAAAACAGTTTATTCCCAAAGCCGTCAGAACAAGCAGAAATTATCTGAGTTGCACACAAAGTTGTTAAGCATGGTGACCTAAAAATCATGGACCATAGTCGCATAATGTTACTGGAAATTGATAAACTATAATTTTGCTGACTAGCTGCCTGTTGTGGAAAATGACAAATTCTTATGCCTTATAGGAGTATAACAGGTTTCTCCAGTTAGTATGCCCTGGGTTTGCATTTCACATGGTGTCAATAAATGTGATGGGATCCCTGAGTATCATTACAGGAGGAGCGAAATACATCATAGTGGCAATAGACCATCTTATTAGATGGTTAAAAATGAAAGCCTTGAGCAAAGTGGATGCTACAAGCATGGCGAGATTCATCCTGGACCAAGTGGTTACTGTCATGGATGACCACAAGTTTTATTGAGTGAAAATGGAACCAATTTTACCTCCTATATGATCCCAAGGCTGAATGAACTTATGGGAAATTGAGGAGTGGTTTCTATTACATATTAGGCAGAAACAAATGGAATGATAGAAAAAGTCAATGGAATGCTAGCCAAGAAGCCAAGAAAATTGTTTATAGGGAAAACTTCTGCCTTAGGAACTTATCTAAGTTCAGTTACCTTCACCTACAAAATCAGTCATTATATGGTGACAGGAAAAACGCTGTTAATACTATTATATGGACTAAGGGCAGCATTACAACTGATATTGTATTCTTTTATAGAACCAGCATTGTGGATGAGCACCAATCAATACCTGAACTGACTGGCAAGTATTATGATCAAACTGCAATTGCAGGAGTTTGATACCACCTTGAAGAAAAAGATTAAAGCAAAGATGATGGACAACAAGGACTGACCAGCGATACAAAAGTACCATGTGGGGGGATAGGGTAACTTATTGCTAAACCCATGGTTTTGGAAGAAGAAATAACTTAATGCTTTGTGTTTGAGTCCGTTTAAGGTGATCGCAAAATTGACAGCTGATGCCTATATGATTAAGAACATTGTAGATGGTCATATAGTGAATTGGGCCTATACTAAATATTTCAGGTATTGGATCTAGCGGAATAATAAGTTGCAATGTTTATGAAGGACCACTGAACAAACTAAAAATAGGTTAAGTCCTGGTGTTGGTCAAGTCCCAGGAGGGGACCACTGAACCATTAAGGGTGGTTAGTGTAATGGCTACATGACATAATTGAAGACACAGATTGTAAAGATAAGGCTAGACGTCAGGGGCCCAAAAGGTCAAGTTGCCAGGCCTCCCTGACTTAAAACATACCATGAACCAAAGCTGGGTACAGGCGAGATATTCCCAGATTGGTCCTGAGGTTGTGCGTGATGCTTGGCCCTGCATTACAGCCATGGCGTTAAAATGCAAAACTTGCATTACAAATGAAGACATGTTGATTTGGTTGCTCGGGGAATAAAGTTTAGAAACCCATTATTTACAATATTATGGGAGCGGGTAGGATCCAGTTGCAATTGATCACACAAGTTCAGAATATCGAGATATGAAACCATGCACAATGGTAGTGTGTGGCTATTGATTTGTTTTATCTTAGAACCACTCACACAGATTGATGGCTCTCCCTTCATAGTTTAATTATGAATCTTGAGACCAACTTACCTTGCTGGTTGACTTCCAAATAAAAATCCCATTCATTTAAGTTATTTAAATGCATTTTTTTAGTCTTGTGTGCTGGCCACCATATAGTCCAAATTTACTAAATTGTTTGTCATCCTTGCTTTGTAGCACTTGTGCACCATCCTTCTAGGAAGTGCTGTGATTACCCCCTTCTCAGTGAAGGATACTCAGATAGTGGGATGGCCCTCTTCCATCAATTCTTCTGGATCTGGAGCGTTGCAGATACGCTCTTTACAGTTAAGTCTTAAAAATAGACCTCTGAACCACAATAGCTGGATAAGTTAAAAATGAACTGCTGAATCAGAGTAGGGGAAACAAAAAGATGGACCTCTGAATCTACTTATAGGTTAAACCCATTGCAAAAAAGAGAAAAAAATAACAGGAAAAAAATGAAAAAAATGATACAAGTTAAAAATTATAAAGTAAAAAACATAAAAATATATAAATGCCAAAAGAATCAACTATCAACTTCTATTTTTCATCTCTAAAAAGCATCTGGTGATGTTCCCTTATGTTATTAGTTGGACCAAGTTGAGTTGAGACTGGGTACACCATGAGTAGTCCTGAGGCGCTGTAATAAATGAGCATATTGGTAGGATCATGATGGGTTGAAACTGGATCCACTAGAACATGGTCCTAAGAAATGATCTCAGCCTGGGGGAATACATGGACCAAGGAATCGGAGAGGCCACCCAAGAAGACCCTTCAAATGACAAAGTGTTTTATAACCCCAACCTGGGGGAATTTGGCCTTTACATACCCTTTATTGGCAAGAACACCAAAACTAGGCTAGCATGGAATGGGGTTGTGGGAACTGCACTCTGTGGAGGTGGCAGTGAGGAGGACATGGAAAGGAAACACGCTAAGAAGAAGTATTACCCAAAGATGCATCAAGCAAGGAAAGGAGATGGACAAAGAAAGCTCCAATTTAAACCATTATGGTGTACTCAGTTAGTATAGAAGCGGCGTATGCTTCTGGAAAATCTTCATCACTTGATAATATGGTCAAGTGGGGGGATGTGTTAGGTTTTGATATACCTACATTACCTAACTTAATTAATTATAATACATCTGCTTGTCCACTAGGGGAAACATCTCACTAGTGGATGTGGGAATTTAATGATCACTACAATAACTATTATTCAGAGAAACTACTGCGAATATTTAGCAATTCACCAGTTTTTTATCTGTCAGATCACTAATGTTTCATTAGGGGTGATTCCAACAATAATTGAGTGATTAGGTTGTTGATTGTAAATATTAAAAAAGTAATTAACTTGTAGGAGTTGATCAGGTTTTGTTGCCGATTGACTAAGGTTTATTAGTTGCTAAGTGAGTAATGCCAATGTGATAAGCAACTTGCAAGTTAACCTTTTAGGGATCACAACCTGCTATTTATGGGTATAAGTCCCATTACATAAGCAGGTTGTAACCTAATGAGTGTGACACGCTGGGGTTGAGCGAAGGCGTTGGTACACATCCTTTGTTTTAACCCTGAAGAGGTTGCATTGAGAATTGACAGAGGAATCTGACTAAACCAACGAGGAAGATCATTGTTTAGAGCGACCATGGAGGGTTAATTCATCAGCAATGGCTGTCATTTTCAATTGGGATGCCAACAGAAGAGTTGGTCACTGAATTCCCTAATAATTTCTATTATATTTTTTCTAAATAAAGCAGATAAACTATGTTACAGAAAAAGATAATTTAAGATTAAGTACATTAATAATTTAGACTGTTTTTCTCTTGAGATAAGAGTTGGAAGGATAATAGATCCTTTGTCTATTTTACTGTTATTTACGCGGACTCTGCGTGATGAGAAGGAAAAAGAACCACTGAACCTAATCATAGGTTAAGTTCTATCAGAAGAGGGAAGAATTCCCTACTGATATTCCAAAAGAATTCAAGATTAGGATAAGCACCAGTTTAGCATTAGACCTAATAATCAACTTGACTAGAAGACTCTAAACTAGAGTAATAGTCTTCATATTATTACTTCTCAGTTCAATTAATTATCAACAACTCATACAACGCACACATAAAGGACCTGTGCAGTTAATCATGGGATCTGAAGCAAAACACTGTCAGGAAAGAGTAAACGTCTCCCAAAATCTAACACACAGTGATAGAAAATAGTATATTTTCTTGTTCACCTAAACTAGGGATTAATTGGATCTAATCAGTATAACATGTTTAAGGCAACAACATCAACAAACAAATTATAAACGTCAATGGCATCAATTTTTTAGCAATATTAAAAATTCTGATATACTAATTATCAATTTATCCTCAGCATTAGTCGCCAATAATTTGAAATCTTTAGATACTATCAGGGTTTTTCTCTAAAACTATAAAAAGAACTAATAAATCAAAAAAGATGATCTTTGACTGTATTGAAGGGCTGAAATAATTTAAACTTCCAAAATCCACGGAATTATTTAAATTTAAGCCAGAATAAATTAGTCAGCAAGGGTGCCCAACTTAAAGTGTACTATAGAATTCATTAAATTACTAAAAGTCAAACTTAGGTAAACTAATTGCAATTGTCCTTGATTAATTTAAACAATTATTTGTAATCAATAAGAATAATTATAGATATCAAAAATCTTTAAAATTAGCTGAATTAATTGGCGTCATGCCTTATTAATAAATTTTAATGATTAGAAAATAAAGAATTATAATCTGATTAAAATTCCAGCATATCCTCCCACTTAACTAACCTATGTTATTTATAAAATAGCTCATGAATTTATAACTAAGATTCACAGGGCTTCTTGACTTTGTTAATCCTCAACAATAGGTCAAATAGTTTCCAGTACAAACTAGATCTTTAAAAAATGACAGAAATATTAAATGACATGGAATTTGTTGCTGTCAAGCGGAAAGAAATTGGCAGAATTTATTTGCTGAATAATTATAGACAGATCACAAAGTTAGAAGGTATGCCTATTGATAGAGAAATCAATGGCTGATATTAAGGGAACTGTTGATATCTAGCGCTGGAAAAATGATGGCATCAAAGCCAAACCTAAAATTAACATTTAAGATTATTAAATTAGAAGATAGCATAGCTATTATTTTTTCTTTCTTATTTTTATATTCATTATTTCTTGCATTTTTCTTTAGTTTTTCCCTTTTTGATTTTTTCATCTTCATTCATTTTGTAAAGTGAAATAAATTTTTAGCAGTTTTGGAATGTCAATTTGGGTATGCACACCATGAACACAAAATGGCTGGCAAATTCACTAAATTGAGATGCCGCAGGACACAATAGCATAGCCATGGACTTGAAGCCCATTTGTTGATAACCCTTTGTCAAAAAACACCATTGTAGCAGTGAGTTTGTCCAAATCATCTGTAACGGTGTATTAACTGCTTTCATCAAGTGTTCACAGCTTCTTAAACAAAAATATCTGGCCTTTAAATCTTGAGATGGTAACTGGATTTTGTTTTTTTGACGCCTTCTTTTGGGAACTCATCTCTGATACTGGACTATTTATAAAATCTGACAACTCAACTATTTAGTTCATAAAAATAAAGTTCATGTGACTCATTGTAAGAAATAGAGAAGTACTAGTATATGGTGTCAGACATTCTTCTTTATGATCTAAGGAAAAGAATGTTGGAGGTATTAGTGTTCCTGATTCTGCCCATATGATTGGCCCATCACCTGCCCAATTTTAAATAATAATGTGGATATCAACAATATGAGTACCCACAATGAAAAAACCATAGAGGATTCTCAGTGGAATCCTAACAACTGGAGGAATATGATTTATCATAAAAATTGGCTTAAAACGGTAAGTACTAATAATAGAAATACTCTGACTCCTTGGTCAAATATGAGGAGTATAAAATTGCACGGATTGGAACCTTTGCAAGGCAAGAAGATTTTTCCGTTGATGATTGGGTGTGATTAACCCAATCATCATCATCTGAATCTAACCATTGTTGAGGTGCAAAGATTTTACTTGAGGATGATAGGGAAAACATTAGCCAATCATTACCATCTGAGTCCGACTACTGCTGAAATACCCAATCATTACCATCTGAGTCAGACCACCGCTGAGGTGAAAAGATTTTGCTTGCTGGTGATTGGATACAATTCATCAAATTATTACCACACGGGTCAGTTCTACCTCCAAAAAATTTTATCTTTGATCTGATAGGCTGGAAGCTTATATTCCCTAATTTAGACAACTGAGCTTTGCATTCTTTTGCCTTGAATAATGATGGTCTCAAAATTCAAACTAGTTTAAATAGGAAAAGCTAGTATTGACAAAGGGACCTTTTCTGATTTTGCCCTGCTTGTTTAATAAAAAATATAAAAAACCAAAATAAGTGTTATTTTATACTTTTAATAAAAAGTAAAAAATCTTGTTTCAATATATTATGTGTGGTGTCCATTGGCGGATCCCACAAATTGGTGCTCACTACAGGGGTCAAGCCCCCTGCATACTTGAATAAGTAGTAAAAAAGAAAAAAGAAATGGAGAGTGTCACCCACTGGGTGTGAAATGGGGAAGAAACTGAAGAAGATGATCGCATGGATAGTCCTTCTGCTTTAATATTTGAAGAAAAACAATTTGAACCTATATTAATACCTGAGTCTCATCGCATCACTTGGCCAGCCACTGAAGCTGTGAGAGATCTTACTCATGGCATCCTTAATCCTGGCAACATTGCATCTCATGAACAAGCGTCGTTGGTAGAGGAACACCACTTGTTTCTTTATGAGACTAGTGTCCTCCCAGAAACCTATGGTCAGCTTACTAATTTGACCACCTATGTACGCAAGTTTGCTCACCCTGCTTAGGTCCACATGATGCATCTCTTAGCCGGCCATCATGAAGAACTTCATCGACATTGAGATACCCATGCAGCTCTGAATTTACCCTATGATAAGTTGTATCAACTGACCTCTGAACATCTTGGAGCAGTTAGATCTGGAGTGGAAGCCAATTGAAACTTCATCATTCAGCTACATGATCGATTTGCTACCATGGATACTGGGATTATAAAATATGTTGAGGAGACCATGAAGATCTTTAGGGATGAACTGAATGCCTCCTCCGCTAATACACGCTCAATGTTGGAGGAGTTTGCTAAAGAATTTGAAAAGCAAATTGAGCAAAAACATCATGACTTGTCGGCGCCTGACTCCATCCTCTAAGAGGAATATGAACAGCGTGTGGCTGTAGTGGAGCAGCAGTAAATTCAAGCCTTCTCGCGTGCAGATGAGCTTGAACGTCATCTGTCACTTGAACCATATAGCACCACCACCACCTTCGCGGCCAAGGTTGTTCAGCTAGAAAAGGAGCTAGCTCTTAAAGCTTCATTGGGAAATACCAAATATTTGGCACGTCGCCTGACTGAATGTGAAATCGAAGCAACAAGGATGAAAGCTTCTCTGGAAAGCCCTGGGCTGTTGAAAGAAGTATATAGTCAACTAACGAAGGTTGAGCGGATGTATGAGCAGATAAAGGATGTAGTACAAGGCCCAAGTTCTCACTCTCATGATAATGAAGGGTGTAACCAAATGAAAGAAGAGCTGAAGAACCACTTGAAAGCCATGGAAAATTCTCAATTTAAGCCTAAGCTCAATGGTGTCACAACTTCATTTTCAAGTCTTTGCAATGGAAAATTGAGTGGAAGGCTTTGAAACTTATAAATCAGGGATCGAAGATCAATTAAGACTGTGCGAATCTGAGTCTCTAGAAGCCCTCTCTAAAATGGAAACCCGGCTCAAAGCCATGCAAGATCAGGTTGATCGCCTTTCACAAACCTTTGATCAGTTGAGCTACTGCACTGAAACTCCAATAACAGAAGCTCCAGCTATTCATACCCTTACCGGGGTTGAATCTAGTCCATTCAAACCAACGTTCAAAGACAAGTTTATCCCCAGCAAGGGTAGCATTGCTTCGTTTTTATACGTCTATGAAGCAGCTATGGAAGGGGCGACTGATCGTTAGAAGGCCAAACATATCCTTTACTGTTTGGGCCACATGGCACAAGAGGTGATGGTCCCACATATGACGCTCTTAGCACCTGGTCCAAAGTTAAAGAGGCCCTCATAAACACATTGAGCTCAAAAAAGCTTTAAGCATGAAAAAGCAAGCCTTCATGCATATGAGTATCCGAAAAGGAGAGTCAGTGAACGCTTTTGCAGAACGATTCTATTTGGAAGCCCAGACATTGTTAACTTCAAAGATAGTGACTTTGGATGATGCTGTAGCTGCCGTATTGACTGAAGTGGCTTCTTACCCATCGCTAGCAATGCACATCACTTCAGTTAAACGCTATTTTCATACCATCCAAGACATCAAGGAGGCATTAATAGATGTCACTGATTTCCATAAGCCCAAAGTTCCACGTGGAGCAGTATCTTGACCCCGCGTTTTAACCATTGATGATCCAAAGCCTAAGCCTCAAGCCCTAGCTATTGAGGATAAGAAGAACCCTTCAGATAATGGGCCCTAAAGAACAAAACCCCAAAGCAAATCGTCCTGAACGCCCTTGGTGCAAATATTGCAACAGGTTTGGACACATGGAGGCTATGTGCTGGAAAAAGAAAGCTGACACTGAGGAACAGGAGCAGGGAAAAGAAATGTCAGCATAGGGAAGGGCACACCCATTGCTGACAAACCTCATGTGCCTAACTCATTTAATCAACTAATGCCATTCCTTGCATTACCAATACACCAGGGGATGATTTTTGAGGGGGATAAGGATGAGGTGGGCTATTACGTTGTCAGAGCACCTGCTGAGGTGGAAGTCCCTGATCGCTTAAATGCTGGAGGAGTGGATGATGCCAATATACCCAAAGAAATGTACCTCAGCCAAGTTCTGGGGGAACCAATCATTATTGATACTGCTAGCGATGCAGATGAGGTGGTGTCTCATCTTATATGCCCTATCCAGCATAGCCACACCATGAAGTCCATCAAGAAAAATTACTGCAAAACTGAATGTAAATTAACCTCCCATTTCCATCTCAAGGAGGTCTTAGCGCTATCACCCCCTTTTGAGGGGATACTTACAAAGGTCGAAGTGGTGATCCAAAAAGTTTGGGTGATGGCCATCCTAGATACGGGCTCCCCCAGTGAACGTAATCTCCTCCAAGATGATAAAAAAGATCAAGCTTGCACCTGACTTGGAGTACAACTAAGACTATGGAACCGCTGGCCCAAACAACACCCATGCACTGGGTGCTTACTCGTCCCTTCCCATCCATGTTTAGAAGCTTATACTATCAGCCCCTGCCATGGCTTTAGAAAACAATGATTACGATATGCTGATAGGCACGCAGTTCATGATCAACTATGATGGCATTATCAATATGAAGCAAGGAATCTTATCGTTGCTCAATTATGAAGTTCCCTTAGTTCTAGCTGATAACGGACCCAGCAAGAAGGAGTCCTCATGCATGTACATTAACCTCACAAAAACTGCGACGAAAAAAGGCCAGTTGCCAATAAGCTCCACATCCCCCTTCCTACCTCTCAAGTGGATGAAAAGGTATCACCCTACCATAACTGCAACACCCCTACCAACATTCTTGAGGGGGGCAATGTTGGACATTCTTCTTTCTGATCTAAAGAAAAGAATGTTGGAGGTATTAGTGTTCCTGATTCTGCTCATATGATTGGCCCATCACCTGCCCAATTTTAAATAATAATGTGGATATTAACAATATGAGTACCCACAATGAAAAAACCATAGAGGATTCTCAGTGGAATCCTAACAACTGGAGGAATATGATTTATCATAAAAATTGGCTTAAAACGGTAAGTACTAATAATAGAAATACTCTGACTCCTTGGTCAAATATGAGGAGTATAAAATTGCACGGATTGGACTCTTTGCAAGGCAAGAAGATTTTACCCGTTGATGATTGGGTGTGATTAAACCAATCATCATCATCTGAATCTAACCATTGTTGAGGTGCAAAGATTTTACTTGAGGATGATAGGGAAAACATTAGCCAATCATTACCATCTGAGTCCGACTACTGCTGAAATACCCAATCATTACCATCTGAGTCAGACCACCGCTGAGGTGAAAAGATTTTACTTGCTGGTGATTGGATACAATTCATCAAATTATTACCGCACAGGTCAGTTCTACCTTTAAAAATTTTTATCTTCAATCTGATAGGCCAGAAGCCTATATTCCCTAATTTAGAAAACTGAGCTTTACATTCTTTTGCCTCAAATAACAATGGTCTCAAAATTTGAACTAGTTTAAATAGGAAAAGCTAGTATCGACAAAGGGACCTTTTCTGGTTTTGCCCTGCTTGTTTAATAAAAAACATAAAAAACCAAAATAAGTGTTATTTTATACTTTTAATAAAAGTAAAAATTATTGTTTCAATATATTATTTGTGGTATCCATTGGTGGATCCCACATATGGAAACAGCTAGCTATCTAGTCTTTTCTGAAATTGATTTCAACCTTAATCAGGTATATTTCTGCAACGACATGATAAACTTATGTAAGATATAAAGAAGTGCAAGTGTATGACAACATTAAGCCAACTAGTCTTCTTAATATTTAATTCAGACGTCAATTAGTTATAATCTTACACTCAAAGGATAAGCTTATGTAAAATTAAGAAATACTATATATTATATTAACTAGCCAGCCAAGCTTTTCTATAATTGATCTTAACCTCAATCAGGTATATTCTTACACACAATTCACAGCCATCTTAGGCATACAACTTGACAATTTTACCTGACTTTTAAGTATAAGTTTTAGGCAGCCATCTTGCAACGTGTCATCTACTCAGTTTAGAAAACATGCTCAACCCTAACCATCCTGCCATTTTTTTAATTTAGCTAGTCAATCAAGACACTAACAGAGCCCCTGTAGTGAGCACCATAGTTGCAAGTTTTACAATTTTCAGTTATTTTGGGACTCTATTAGTGTGCCAGGATAAAAAAGTACTATTACTGCTGGCCCTTGATCTTTCAACATCATTGGTGACCTTTCCATAAAATTACGCAGGGCAACCCACCAATCCAGCAGACCATAACTTCACCTTCTTAGACTTAACCACTAATCCTAGAAAGAGGTTCTCTCATGAGACTTGTCACTGATTATGGTTCAGCAGTCTCTATTGAATCCCTTGGAGTTCTTCACCTTCAATCCTTCCTGTCCATTATTATTGGTGGCCAGTTGGCCAAGTTCACGCAGAGTTTTCATGCAGATTCAAGTTTGGAGTTTGTTGCACTGACCACTCCAGGTGTTTTAACCCAGCATCTAAACTCTGAGGAATTTCAGTTTCACCTCTACCAGCTAATCTAACTGTTATAATTTTGGCGATATTGTTGAGATATGCCAGAAGGGTCACACAAGGCTGTTCCCACTAAGCAACAGAAGAATTATATAGGAATCTCATGTTCTTGAGACAAACTTAAAGAATGTAAAAATTGAAGTAATCCGCTTCTTACACACCACACTTAATTATTTTTAATATTAATAGCAGGTTATTTCTGCTCTGCTTCCTACCATCTACTAACAATTTCTTTTCTTCAATCTTCTCATCTTGCTTATATATCAGCGACTTCAGTTGGTACCAATCCTTTTGCGTAGGCTATTCTTTACCACCATATCCTCATTGGTTCATCCTCATAACTGTGGTGTCCTGGAAGGGTCTATTAATCTTAAATCACTATCGCCTTAGTTTGAGGCGATCTACTAAAATTTATCTTGTTTTGACATTGCATATCACCCTATTTGGAGGCAATCCGGAAATTTTCTATTCTGGGCTCAGTATTGCCTTTTTTAAGGCGTTCAAATATTTGTACATTAGTAAATCGTGGTTGACGGATTTTAGCTTTTCCACCACAGTTAATTGGGCTTAATGTCCAGTCATATCAGAATCTTAACATTACCCCTCATTTAAATGGATGATAAGTCTTATATTATTTATACACCTAAAGGGATTTCATGTGCGCTTGGTTAATGATCTGACCACTTGTGGGGTCCTTAATAGTGTAGGCATTAACACCTGTTTTTCAATTATCTTTAATGGTATAACCCAAATGTTGGACAATTTATGTTTCCAACAAACCACGTGCTAGTCATGAAACAGAACCATCTCTCCTTCTTTAAACTGAGCTAGTCCATTATGTTGTACCAATTGGCGACCTGGTTCTTTATCTTTTTTGGCCAAGCTGAAAGAGTATGCTTCAGTTTGCAGCTTGATTCAAGTATTTTCCAGGTTAGTCAAGTAACGTTGCAGATCCATTCTGGCGGTATCTTCCATACAAGCATAGTGTCGTGTAGGTAGATTGGGGTGCCGTACATATAGTAATTGGAAGGGACTCTTCCCCATTACAGAGTGATAGCTAATGTTATATGCAAAGATGGCAGTGGAAAGGAGGTAACTCCAAACTGAAGGTCAATCTTTTACTAATTTATGGTGTATGTTCACTAAGATTCCATTAACTTGCTCAACCATACCATTAAACTTGGGGTGAAAAGGGGTCATTAGAACCCCGCAGATGGCCATCAGCTCATTTAGATTTGAAAGGATGTGGGAGGCGAAGGTAGTTCCATTATTGGTAAGGATGAACTGAGGACAGCCATGTCGCTGGATGATAATTTCATTATTAACTTAGCCACTAAGACCACCCCCAGATCCCTGATTGCCCATGCTTCTACCCACCTGGTCAAGTGGTCAATCGCTACCAGAATGTATTTGAACCGGTTATCTCTCATTGGTAGGGGCCCAATGACATCTTTTAAAACCATATGCTAAGAAAAATGAAGTTTCACTAGCAGTTACAAGGTCTTCTGGCAGAATGGCCTTTCCACTCGGCACTGGTGGCAGAAGATTTGTCTCAAGCAAGTCAAAGTTTATGATTTCCAAATAATTTAGAGGGCACAATAATCCCAACGTCTTAAGCAAACCACCATGTCTGACTGCCTTGTGTGCACTCATTGTAATGCTTGGCTGTGCCTAGGGTTGCAGAATGTCTACCGTAGAATCTCCAATCCGCTTATACAACTCACCATTCCATTAAAAGATATTAGTTTACATCTCGTTTAACGCCTATTTGACTTGAGGAAGTTCATAGTCATTTTTTCCACTAAGCATTGATCAAGCATCACATTTCTCAAATCAGCTGTGATGGTAATTTTTGGTAATTCTGACAAGCAATCAGCGTTCTGTGTTTTGCCCCAGGTCAGTGGAGGATATTGAAGTCATAAGCCTGCAGTTTGAGGGCCCATCGGTCTAGACGCCCTTCAGGCTCCTTGGGATTCTGCAACCAGTATAACAAAATATGATCCGTTATGACTTTAAACTTCAATCCCTACAAATACACCCTAAATTGCTTACACATTTATATCATCTCTAAGCACTCCCACTCGATCATGGTAAAATTGCATTCACAAAAGTTCAGGTTCTGACTGGTTTACGCAACTGAGTGCTCCTCCCCCTCATTGTACTTATGGGATAGACCGCCCCTACAGCGTAGAGATGCATTCATTTGAATGATAAACTCTTTATCAAATTTGGATAGCGCAGAACCAGCGCACTGATTAACGCCATCAAAAGTGTTTCAAAGGAGCATTGTCAACGGTCTATCCATCCAAACACGGCATCCTTTTTAGTAACTCAAACAGCGGACCTCCGATACAGCTAAACTGGGTATATAGCGTCAGTAGTAACTAACCATCCACAAAAAACTTAATTCATGCTTACTGATTAAGGAGTCATTTTTGGATAGCCTCCACCTTGGCTATTTAAGGTTGCAGCCCTGTTGCATCTACCACAAACCCAAGGTACTCCAGTTGTTCCTTAAGGAAGTGCATTTATGGGGTTTGATCTTGATGTTTGCCTCATCCAGCCGGTGGAATACCTTCACCAAATGGTAAGGTGCCCAGAAAACATTCAGGAGAAAACATTGATATTGGTGTGGTACATGAGAACGCATGACAGCTTCATGTCACCATGGATGGTGTCCATGGCCCGTTGAAACGTAGCTGGGGCAGTACATAGCCCATGAGGCATCTCTGTCAGTTGAAAAAGATCTTTGTATGTGATTATGGCGCATTACTCCTGTTCCGCCATGGACAACTCAATTTGCTAATACTCTGATATCATGTCCATTGCTGAGAATAACGGGCTCCTCCCAACTGATACAAAGCCTTGTCAATCTGTGTTAAGGGATATGAGTCCTTATTGGTGTTACTGTTGAGCTTTTGTTAGTTAATTACTACTCAGTTGGTACCATCCTTCTTTTTTACAATTAGGATGGGTGAAATCCACAGACTCTTAGACGGTTCTAACAACCCCTTCTCCAGTAGCTTCTTGATTTCTTTGGTAACTACTTCTTATGCTGCCCTAGATCGGCGGATCAGCTGAGACCTGATGGGGGGATGATCTCCAGTGTTCAATCGATGGACCATCCCCCAAGCGCACCCTAAATCATGGTCATCAACGGCAAAAATCTCCTTATATTTTTGAAATAAAGCTATCGCCTGATCCTTCTGTTATTCCAATAACCCCATTAATTTTTTGCGCAGTACCACTGCCTTTACACCAGGCTGTTGTTTGACAGGTAGACCAAATTCATCCAGCGACCTGAACATGTGAACCTGAAGGACCTCCTCAACTGGGTTAAATTGTAAATACGCACTTTTTGATGGTAGCAGATCTGCAATGGTTTTTTTGTAGATTTGATAGTAACCCTTGATCTCCACATGTCCTGGAATTATAATGTCTGGAGCCACATGAGGCTCAAGCCAAGATTGATGATAAGGAAAATAACCTCCCCATAGAGCCCAACTGGTACTTCCACCTCTAACTTGGTGTTTACTATTACTTAATGTCTAAGGGGATGTTATAGGCCACCAGCTCTGAAAAGTAGGCCTTGATATTCAAAAATCTGCTGAAGAGCCCAGGTCTTATTTTTTAGTTGATGGTAGCTCACTGGAATCACCCCATCGCTATAAGTTAGGTAGATATGTCTCATATGTAATATATCCTTTGGCACTCCGCTAGAGGTAAAGTAAATTAGGATCCGCTACCCAAAAGTCTAAAGGTCTCCTCCATCTTCAACAACAGCCCTGAAGTGTCTCATGAAAGCAGTTCCAATTAACAGGCCATAATTACTGTTAGGTAACACTATTGTCGGAGCTACAACAACAATTTGACCCAAACAACAAAGGTAGCGCACTGTAAGCTCCCTAAGAGACTGTTATCCGCTCCAGCGGTCCTAAACACCATTTGATGTTCTACATCAGGTTTTAATGTCAACTTCGCCACCAACTTAGTGGAAACTATATTGACTGGGGTGTCCATATCTACTATAGCGCATACTTAATTTTTGCTACAAAAATGTCTCATTATGTACACTCAGAATAAGAAAATTTTTGACTGTTTATTACTTGGACATTTTAAAGAATCTCTTTTCCCAAGGAGGATCATAATCCCCTCATGGATTTTAGGGTACTCTTTAACAATAGCATCCACTAGGAGGGCGACGTTTACTCATTTCAAGGAAGGCGCATCTGAGGACAGGCCATGCTCGTCTGGAGAAACTTGTAAAAAAATTTTACAGGCGTATGGCTTTGGTTGCTCATGAAGTCCTTCATCCACCACAGCCTTGGCTTGCACCCATGTCAGTACGTTCAATCCTCCAACTGGCTGCTGATATAGAAACTCGTCATCATATTGAGGGATTTTCGCTGAAAATACTTTGATAGATTCAGGTGGGAGGTTAGGGGTTGGGGTAGCGGAGGTAGAGAGTTCCATCTCTACTGCGCTCCATCTTTTCCCTGGTAGTACTGATTTTGCTATATGTAGTGAACCCAACGGTTGGGGCAACTTTGAGCAAAGTAACAGGGAGACCGCATTCAAAACAATTTACCCCCAAAAGAGCTGCGTCCTTGGTTATCATAAGATGGCCCAGGACAATAAGTTGACTATTGTCAATTGGCTTAATCAGGGCCAGGCTGGTAGGTTGACTGCTGACAGTCGGCATAAACATGCCCAGGTTGATAGTTAGGTTGCTGAAAATTGTCATAAACAGGTCTAGGCTGGAAGTTAAACTGCTGGGGTAACTTGGACAAGGGCAAGGCACGTAATTATAATAAAGCTGGGGGTTACTAGGCGGAAATTGAGCAGGACTGGAGAATTTCCCCAAATAAGAAGGACCTGTGACAGCTGTGGGATGCTTCTAGTATTTATTGGATGGAGTAAAGGTAGCGGATAGAAGACGCAAAATTTAACAATTTCGAGCAGGAGTACATCGTCCTCCAAAATTGGAGCCATGATGTAAAGTTTGTGGTATGGCTTCACTGTGGAGGTCATTGTAATGCCCACATTGGACTTGGATAGAGTCCCAGCCCCAATTTAACACATGGGCTTCCGCTTCAAATCAATCAGCAAATGCAGCTAGGGTCTAATTACGCTGGAACCCAATATTTAAGGACTCAGCCTTTTGCTGCAACATCTTAGCAGTACCCACAAAAAGGCTGCAGCACAGTATCCTGCAATTCTTAATATGTAACGGAACTACTTGGAAGATAGCAAGTAAATTGGTTGGCGCTTCCAACATCCAAAGCGGACATCAACAATTTAGCTTACACCAATATGAGGCTCCTTCTGCCAAAAACTCAAATCATTTAAAGAACCCTTAGATGATACCATCTTGGTTAAACGGATGCAGCTTATTGATGCAAACCTACTCCTTCTAATCATAACTGTGAGTCTTTGTATCGTGCTGAGGGATAGATTAAGACCCATATGCAGTATCTTGTCAAGATGTTGGTTTGGTAGGGCCAGTGGCACCCAGCAAATATGCTGCATCAGGGTTAACATGGTCCCCTTCAGTGGACAGTACTGCCATCACTTGGGGGAATTATTTTATTGATACATAATCATATCTGGGGCTGCCTGCAGTTTTGGCAAATGCTCCTTGACTGGGTACCCAACCTCATATTCATCATAATATAATTCCTTTTGAGTGGCCCCTTGTAGTTCTCCAACTTCCCTCTGAGGGCGTTGAGGGTGGAGGTGCTGTTTAACTTCCGTTCTTCACAATATAGTCATACAGTAGTGTCATCCAGGCGATTAGCAAGTTTCCTGCTTTGTTGTCCAAGGACCAGCATTTAGCTGAATGTACCATTGAGATGGTTCATTATGTCATCATGCACCTGAAGGAGCTCATCCTGATTAACAAGCACCGCGTCTAAAGCAAGTATAAGTTCTGCATACTTGGCTGGCGCAGTGTGCTGTGAGGCTTCCCCATCAATGCAGGCCTGATGAGAAATGGCCAGCGACTGGAGAGTTTTATTTTTTTGGTGATTTATCTATGGGCCCTCTGTAGTGAGCACCACTTTTATAATTTTGGCAATATTATTGAGATACACCAGAAGGGTCACACATGGTCATTCCCACTGAGCAAAGGGTGGATGATATGGGGATTTTCAGTCCTCAAAATAAACTTAAAGAATGTAATAAAATATGAAGCAATCCGTTTTGTCCACACCACTTTATTTTTTTTATTAATAGCATATTCTTTATGCTCCGCTTCCTACCACCTACTAACAATCTTCTTTTCTACAATCTTATCATCTTGATTATATATCAGTGACTTTGATTGGTACCAATCATTTTGCTTAAATTACTCTTTATTGCCATATCCTCATTGGTTCATCATCATGACTGTGAGGTCCGGCAGGATCTATTATTATTAAATATACTATTGCCTTAGTTCAAGGCGATCTACTAAATATTATCATAAATTGACATTACCTTATTGCATTATTTAAATCAATCCAATAACTATCCATACTGGGCTCAGTATCGCCTTATTTCAAGGCACTCAAATATTTTTACATTAGTAAATCATGGTTGAAAGATTTTAGCCAATCCGCTGAAGCTAATTGGGGCTTATTGTATAGTCAAATCAGAATCTCAACACTAACCTATGTCCGTTTTAGAACAAGAAAAGTTAGGCAATGAATAACTAAATCAAGGACGAAGAAGATTAGATTGAAATATAATTTTATTAAGAAGATGATTTGATTATTTATAGGCATTTCCCACCTGTTAACATCATTTGCATTTATTGCTGTTTCTCAATTATCAGCACTGTCACTGGTAATTCCAACCATCTGATCTCTGGCCAAAAATCATCCAATAAAATTCATTGTTCTCCATGTTCAGTATATGTCAATTAATTTTCAGCATCTTTTGCTTATTCATTGAGTATAATTTCTTATTATATTTTGCAGTCAGTGGATTGTCCCTCTCGCACTTGACTTTTGGATCCTCTGGCACCATAGCCAGTCAAATGATCAGCCTTAGCCCAAGTCATTGGCTGATCTCAAAATAGTCTGATAATTGGTTCATCCTTAGCCTTAGTTGCCATTGATCCCAAAACTTAAAGTTGACTCTTGAATTTGGCATAATTATCTAATGAAAATAAATATGAAAGTTGACATCCTCAGCCTCAGTTGTAGGTGTCAAAATTCTCCAATTTCCTTTTGAGGGCCAATTCTGACACTTTTTCAATCTGGAGGACCAAGACAGCTCAACCCAATCAAAATGAGAAGCACAAATTAGGTTATAATTTTTAGATTTACTTTTAACTAGTAATTTAAATGACAATCATCCTTGATTAATCAAAACTCCAATTTTTAAATTATAGATGAATTATCAGGTAAAAATCCCAATAGGTTATCAATCAGTTTGAGTCTTATATTTTCTTTTTAATGCCAAAGCTCAGAAGTGGCAAAGCTATTGCTGTTACTGAACCCCACTAACAGACCTGGGATGACTTGTCAAAAATTCCCTGAGTTGATTTTTTAGACACTCGGATGCTAGAAAATCTGAAATACTTTCTGTCCTTTATGAAAAGGCAGCCTCGTTTTTCCGAGTGCAAAAACCTGGGCCACATGTCACATGCCTGCCCTTTTTGAAGGGAAGGATCATTAAGATCCTGAGGAAGAAATTTTAAATATTGACCAAAAACAAATTTTGCACAAAGTGATGCTGATCACTCTTTTTATGTGGGGTAAATCAGATGAATACCTAGTTGTGGCCCCTATATATGCTAAACAATGGAAAACAGAACAAAAAGCGCTAAAAAAGAGCTGCCAAGAAGGCAGCATAAGAATCAAACCCCCAGATACACTCTTGGATCAAAATGACACTGGCGGCTTGCCCTTCTCCAAGAACCCAGCACCACCAGTGAGTGCAGGCAGCAGATCGCCTTGAGCAATACTCATCAGCATTCAATCTGGATACATCTGCCACATTGCAAAAATATACTAAAATGATGAAAATGACATTGGGTATTCTCATGGTAAATCTTCCAACAAATCAGATTATTCAAAAGGGTGTATTGAAATTGGCTTGAAGCCTCCTCCACAATTTAGAAATCTTGAATTCACACTCAAATTGAGGGAAAATACAGGCAATTGTCATCCCATCTAAAGACAAGATGGTCCTATGGGCGCATCTAGGTCTAATGACTCAGCTCATCTCGCATAGAGAGGCCTGTGCACCCAATTGAAATAAAAACGCTCAACATCGCAGGATTCAGGGCTTCCACATCCCAGGCCAAAAAAACGAAATCCTTACACAATCCTCCTGCTACATCTTGGGAATCTGAGAAATACACTGTTTGACAGGAGAGGAAGAGCAGTGGTCAAAAGCTATTTTTCCTATATATTATTATTATCTCAGTACTGTGGATTCATTATATGCAATACCAAAGAACTTAGTATAGTTAAAACTTATTAAATTTTAATTGAATGCGCATTAGCAAAAACATTATTATTGAAAATTAAGTGTTCACTCTACCTAACATATATGCCCCAATAACTCAGCTGACTGCAATGACTTTCTTTTGAGAATATCATAACTAAATCTCCCAGATAAGATCTTTTTTGTGTTATTTTACCTGTTAGTTTAATTCTGCAACTGACCATTGGCCACTCACCTCTCAGTAACCACTCAGCCATATTTTATTAATACTCAAGTCACATAGAGGGTTATATGACCTCTAGTGATTGTACTGGGGTAACGCACATGACACGGTCACATATATAACAGAACATATTGTTGTCTATGACCCACCTTGACTATATTCTTCCCACTTACACTTAAAGCCAAAAACACCCAGGTTTAATACCACTGTGGTGCAATTATATGTCCACTAATTAGTTACAATCACCCTGGGTGCATCTTATCACCAATTAACCAACCACGTTGGAATAAATAAGCATTAAATAGTATCCAGTGAGGAGTTCTCACAGTGGAAGAACAAACATCTTTATCTCATATGATGTGCGCCTTTCACTAAGATATCTTGGTATATTGGGGTCTGATGAAACAGCACATCACTGCTGCTGCAAAGTGGATATCCACGCGGCGGCATCACACATCCACAGCAGCAGCTACCCGCCTCCAACGCTCTTTTGCCCATCTGGAAAGAAACGCCCCACACAGGAATTACAGCCCAGCTTGAACTTGCAAATGGGTTGGTATAGCTATTCGTTTGCAATAGTTAAATATTTCAGACCAACACTGTTTTTGCATCTTGTCTGGTGCCTCTCAGATCACTAAAGGGGAGAAATCAGCAAGTACTTTATAGCCAATTTACTCTTAAAAACAAGGGACTTCTTGTACCCAGGTTGAACCAGTACAAGAGCAATTGTTTATCTCACACAATGAAGTATCTTAAACAGTTCACCAAATTTACACCAACCTGTATCAAGCTGACGACTGTAACCCAGAGGACATACAACAGATTTATCACAAATAAAACCCACTATCCTCTTACCTTATCTTGTATCTTTAGCGTTGTTTCTAATGAAAAACTATGTGATGCTGTATGTAGAGCACCTCACTTCAAAAGCCCTGACCCAGATGGTATTCCTTATGAGTTCTATCAGACACACTTCAATATAATCGCGCCTTCACTCAAAGCCTTAATCAATAAATGCCTTTTAGAACTCGCCTACTACCAAGTGAGTCAGAAGACTTTGTGGTCACATTATTTAAAATGGGGAAGCTAATGATCTGAATAACTGACGCCAAATCTCATTAACCAATATGGATGCTAAAATAGTGACCAAGATAATGTCTAAGAATCTGGTAAGATTGCTCAAACAGCTATATCACGCAATCAAAATGTGTTTGACCTCACTCAAAGTATATGGGAAAACATCCATAATGTTGCCAATATATGTCAGTACAGGTCAGATGGTGAACTGATCTTCTTGGTTCAACAAGAATCATATGGTAATGTGCATTGAAATATCTTATTGCGTCACTTGAAACTTTCCGCCTTCATCCTCATTATATTAACTAAGTATTTTTTCAACTGATTCAAATACTATGGTTATCCGGGGCCCAGGGTTTGTTACTGACCTCATCATCCCATAACGCGGTTTAAAACAGGGTGACTCTATTAGCCTTTTTTTGAATAGCTTTGAATGGACCCAGTCCTGCGCATCTTAGATCAAACCCTGAAAGGATTACCTCTCCAGGCCATAACCCTCTCATGTTCAGCATTTGCAGGTAATTGTGTGGTGGGTGTTTCCAATCCATTAGTACTCGCTCCCTAGAGCAGATCATCAGTCAATATGAACAAGTAAGCAACGCCAAGATCAATCGCTTCAAGAATGAGGTCATACTCCTTTGCAAGCACCATTGTCAGACATTTGCCCTACAGGCTTCAAGATAAGAATGTTTTGGGCCAAAATCAGCTGAAAAGGGGAAATGTCAGACATTTACAAGTCCATAATAATTATAAGATTGATTAAATAATAATAATTATTTTATCAGCCAAAAAGACACTGGCCAATTCTCAGTGGAACCCTGCAAATCAGGGTAACACAATTTAGAATTCTTGACAGGCAATTAACATGAGATCAAGCAGTCAGATTACTACAACCATGCAGTGGACCCTGGGGCGTCCATTGGATGGTACTCCCCCAGCCATGAACAGGTCCATTCAAGCACCTATGCGGGGACCACCCCCTATTATAGGATTGGTGGGGGTCCCCCAAGGTGCAATAATTTTATTAAACTGGGATTGGCTGAAATTTATCAAATTGTTACCCCATGGGTATGTCTTGCCCAAAACTAATTCACCATCTGTCGTTCAGCCAAAGTGAAGTGAGATTTCTGAGCTTTGATAGGCCAAATTTACATATTTCCTAATTTTGACCATACTAATCTGTTCTGAACTTACCATTGAATTCCCTTTGACCCTCAATACAGTTTATATACTGAATGGCTAGATATTGAGAAGAAATTTCCCCGTGCAGTGACAATAATAAAACTTATAAATTAACTTTTTATTTATTAGTGTTTTTAGCCTTTTTATCTATAAAACTGATGTGGAATCCAGCAGCATCAAAGCACCAGAGAGCATCAAAAAAGCTGGATTCCACAACCATCTTCAGTGGATTAATGGAAATTCTCGCCGCCCTTCAGATAGAAGATCAGTTGATCATTCCAGGCAACCCCCTCCAATAAAGCTGTACACCACTTAGGATTATGGCAAACTCTGGAGGATACACATCTACAGTTATGGATAGTAAACTCCTTTTGAGTATCTCAAGCCATGAAGTTAGTCTCCACGGCCCTACAACAGGGCTTATGGGAAAATTCATTAGCAAACAACCTGATTCATTTAAAGTATGGTACACTGTTCATGTCATACCAATTTCAACTGCCTTTTTCAACTCACTATGGGCTATATTATAATTATGGTTTTGGGTTGGCCAACGGACACCTATTAGCATTGAAAAGCTATTTTGCCCATGTTCCTCCGGTGGCATAGCCTCATCGACTACCATCAACAAACCATCCAAATTTGAAAGAAATGGATCGTTCAAGTAATGTGCCCTACCACAAATGGTCTCCATTGGACAGCAGCAAGAGGAAACTTTGCATGAGCCTTAGGCTGGAAAATCCTACTGTGACCAATACTTTGATACATTATATGGCCTCTCATCCTAATGCAGAAGGCCCCATCAAACCAAACCACATTTTAAAGGAATTATCCGGGGTATTAAGACTCCAGTTGGAGCTTCCAGCGCATTGACCTGCTACACACAATGTAAGGGGTCTTGGAGTAACAGTTTTCTTGACCGTTGCCAAAGTCCAAAAATGGTCTTGAAGCTGAAATTTGTGGAGAAGTCAAAAGACGAAAAGATGGAGGAAATATAGACTACTTATTATGGTAGAAAGCGTTAATATTTATAGGGCGCATGGGGACATGGTGCCTCAAGGACCT
Organism: Massospora cicadina; assembly: GCA_022478985.1. Classification (NCBI taxonomy): domain Eukaryota; kingdom Fungi; phylum Entomophthoromycota; class Entomophthoromycetes; order Entomophthorales; family Entomophthoraceae; genus Massospora; species Massospora cicadina. Next base: position 255,598 of record JAKSZP010006601.1, on the reverse strand, counting down.
TTGTGTCCTCGATAGACATGGAGCTCTATATTAACTTCTGGATCACCGTTTGGATGGCACCCTTATTTTACTGCATTGTCCTTGTGACTGCAGCGGTGGGACAGCACCTCTTGTGATTAAGGGAATTTGGGGATGATATACCTAAAAGTGATTTCATTGATTCTTGTATATGTGATGCTTCCTGATTAGATCTAGTTAGGTGCTTTCAAAATAGGGTTTCATTCACGTTGGTTTGAGAGTTATTTGGTTTAGGCTTGATTAGGGCAGTGTTTTAGGCTAGCTCATCATCTTGAATCCTGACAACGCCCCCTTAAAGATCCTGTCAGAGGGGGTATAGGGCCGGAGGAACCAATTATGCACTTGATTCAACAATGTCCCCTAGTTGACATCAGTAATGGAGTACTCAGAGTTCACCTTGTGAATGACCTTATAAGGTCCAGACCAAAGAACATCAATCTTATTCTGTTGACCTCCAGACTGATGGTAATAAATGAGAATGAGTTCACCTAAATAAAAACAGGTAAGGAGGTTTGGCCGACATAAGATCAGGATGTCTCCCCTTTTATGGTAATGACAATGCCTTGTGTGGCTAGGGCTTTAAGCTGGACATTTTCATTGACTAAGGCCCTCATAGTTAAATCAGAGTTCTCAGGAGCGTAAGTTTCAAGCAAAGGCTGTATGCTACTTGGGAACTGGGAGCACGTTCATATAGAGCTTCAAAGGGGACATTTTAATGACTCAGTGGTAGCTTATTCAGTAGGCAAGCAACGCGATGAATAGATAATGATTCCAGATGGCAGGGTAAAAGGCAGCCATCTTTCATAAGATAAGACAAGGGTACCATTAGTGCGTTCCACCGCCCCATTGGTTGATGGGTTGTAAGGGGTGGCGAAACTTTAACTAGTGTAAAAAAGCGAAGTGAATTATTGGACTACATGTGAAGTGAAATGTAACCCATTGTCTGAAAGTAAAATTTGTGGGCATCTGAGCTGGGTGAAAATGGATTAAATAAGGAAGAGAGCAGTTGATTTTGCAGTAGCAGCGGGGACTGAAATTGCTTTGACCCATTTGGTCAGGTGGTCCATGACTAAGAGGATATATTTATGGCCATGTAATCCAATGAGGAGAGGTCCTATCACATCAATGCTAATGACGCTGAAGAGTACAGTCAGGGCAACAATAAAGTGTTGAAATCAAGCGTTGACTCAGTCATGGGATTGGAAAGACATACATTCCTCCAAGACCTCTTGGATGGTTTCTACCATTTGGTCCCACTAACATTGTGACTTTAACCATTTGTGAACCTTCTTAACCGCCCCATGTCCCACTGTAGTATGGCCCACTAGGATAACTTTGGTTCAGGAAGAAGGACGTACATAAGGGAGCCATTTCTTATTGCCCCTCTTGTAGAGCAGCCGTCCTTGATTTAAGTGTCTTGGGTCATCTTTCGGAGCTCAGATTGAAAATCAGAAGTTTCTAACTCCCAACTTTCAGTTCACCCAATCAAATCATACAGTCAATTCTCCTCAGGGGTCAAAGGGCTAGCACCAGCATCCTAGAGAGGCTGTCAGCATTTTGATGGATTGTACCTATGCAATGAATAATGGTGAAACCATAGCTCTGCAGTCATAAGGCCCATCTGGATAAACAATCATCTGGGTCCTTCATCTGTTTAGAGCTACCAGAGCGAGGAATGGTCGGTGACAATGGTAAAGTGGGTACTGTAAAGATAAGGCTGAAAATGTTTGATGGCTAGAAAGACAGCCAGGCGCTCCCTCTTGGTAACGTTGTAATTCCGTTCAGCTTTATTCAAAGTCTTGCTAAGATAGGCCACTGGATGGTCGTCCTGATTTTTGTCATACTGGGCTAAAATAGCCCCAACAGAGACATTGCTCACATCCATGAACAACAAGAAGGGTTGGTCAAAGCGCAGGTAGATTAAAATGTGTTTATTACATAGAGCAGTCCTCAACGAATTAAAAGCCTGTTCTTGTTCAGGATGCCATTCAAAAGCACGTTCTTCTGTATGAGGTAAAATAGAGGCTCATCTAGGTTGGAAAACCGAGAGATAAACTGAAGATAATAACCACCATGCCTAAGAAGACCTGTACATCCCTTAAGCTCTGGGGGCGTGACATTTTTTTATGGCATTGACTTTGTCCAGTATGGACTGGATGCCATCCTTTGAAACTTTATGTCCCAGAAACTCCATTTCTAATTAGAAGAAAGAGCATTTCAAAGGTTTAAACTTTAAAGAAGCCTTCTGGAGCCAATTCAAACCTCCCTAAGATGATCAACGTGTTTATTAAAGGTTCATGAGAAAACAGTAATATTGTCTAGGTATACGAGGACACATGACAGCTTCAAGTCCCAAGGATCCCATCCATGGCGCATTGTAAAGTGGACGGCGCATTACAGAGGCTCTGAGGCATCCTCGTGGGCTCAAGTAGTCCCTAATTGGCTATGAGTGCGCACTTGGGAAGATATTCAGGAGTGAGATCCACTTGTCACTTTTCACTGGAAAGGTTAATTGCGGAAAATTACTGCAATCTGGCAAGCAGTCAGAGGGAGTAATCAATTCAAGGCAGAGAATAACTGTCTTTCTTGGAATGGAGTTGAGCTGTCAATTATCTATCATCATCTGGTGGCTGCCATCCTTCTTCTGAACCAGCAGGATAGGAGAGGCCCAAGAGCTGCATGAAGGCACTATGAGTCTGGCGTCAAGTAGTTGTCTGAGTCCACCGCTACTTGGGCCTCTTCAACCTTGCTCTTTAGGTAAGGTTGGGACTGGTAGGGGGAGAGTCTTCAGCCACACATAATGTAGGACTCCATTAATTCTCCTGAAGTCATAAGTTGAGGTTAAAATAGGTCTGAATATTCCTCCAACAATTCTAGCACTTTACTCTGTAGGTCTTCAATGAGTCCTTTTACAATACTGTTGTTTACCAGGGTCACCAATGGGGGCGTTTCCAACCCAAAGTCCCTTACACTCCTAAAGATATAGTATTGTTGACAGCCTCCACTGGTAGGAGGCGGACATAGAAGGCGGGACTGTTTGTGCCTACTACCTGGGTTTATTGGTAAGATTAGCCAACGATACTGATATAGACCCAGCATAAGATGGATCTAGAATTCCTGGACAGGTTAACACCACCTTGGCAGATGGGTTGTCTAGGCCTCAGATTTCCAGCAGGTATCAAAGGGGATGTTAATATGGACCTGGGTGTCACCAGTGACTTGTGACTTAAAAGGTATTGTAGTCGCCCTAAGTAAGTAGATCAGCATGCCTTCTTGTCTGTAAACAGCAGGGAGCAATTGGACTCAAAAGCCCCTTACATAGTATTTGAGATGATTGATCTGGCCCTTACTCTCCAGTAGGCAGGCTTAGGACTTGACCTCTATCTTAGAGTTGCAGGAGGTTTCAAAGATCAGGGGGACCCAATGCCCTAGTAGGGATAGAAAGCCGTCATTGTAATGGACTACTGCTGAGTAGTCTCAGCGGAACTGGGTTCTGAGCAGCAAGTCATAGCTAGGGTTATCTAGCATGATGGTGGGGTATATACGGTGAGCTTCCCAAATAGAATAGGTAGGGAAGAATAGGCCCCTATAGATCGAGTACACTATAGGCCAGCCTTGCCATACGCCATATAGTGGGGCAAATCCAGAGCAATCTTGAAGCACTCCATTAACTTGGACGATATAAAGTTCATGGGGAGCCACTGTCAATTACAGATATGACCAGAGTCTTAAGAACCTGAACTGTGACGCGGGTAACCAGACTTCCAAACTGGGGAGATAGCGTGAGAAACATGTAAGAGTCATTAGAAGAAGAGTAATAAGTATAAAATTGTTATTCTTATGAGTAATGAAACTTTTTCTTCAGGTATGATAGCTCCAGGGTTGTGTGAGATTATAGTGGATTATTGAGGCATAGTAGTGATGTCAGCGTGGAGCGCCTCATCCTTCATGCTGACGGCCCTTTTCCAAACTCATTGGCAAGTTGTTTCCAGAAGGTCTTGCTATGTCTGAAACCGTTGCAGTAGGCGTATCAAGGTTGAAGATTTTTCTGGTTTTTGACCACATGGACTCGAGGACAGTTGAAGGTAACCAAAGAGGTATCCCTAGAGAGTAGGGTCAATGCAGGGATCTCGTTAAGTGCTTCCTTGATTTCCCAGATGCAGGTAAAACCGTCCTTCTGTATTCATATGCATTTTACCTTGGGTAGGATTCTAATGTGGAAATGATAGTGTTGATGGCGTCATCCAAGGTAATATACTTGGTAGTAACAAATGGTTTCACTTGGCTTATTATTGGCTGGTAAACTCCATTGGGCTTTCCCTTTATTTAGGCGGATACCCATGAATGCTTGTTTTTGCTTGGCCAGGGTTTGATTGCTGCCAAATTCTTGGACTAAGGCCATACAGACCTGTCCCCAGGTGTTGCACTCCTTCAAATGGGGATTCATAAACTCTCATACTGTGCTGTTGAGGCAGGATTGGATATGCTTCACCTTCTGCGGATAGTGGCCTCCTCCATGGAACTCTCATATGTGTACAGAAAGGAGGTGATGCTTTCCTGGCCAGGGATGAACCTCTCTTTAAAACTAGATTTAAAGTTAGCTAAAAGAGGAGTAGAGGGTGTTAACGCCAGGGATGGGTGCAGTCTTGAAGATCTCGGTCTATGTATAGTTGCAGGTGACCTGCTGGCTAACTGTCATCTTAGGCCCTCGAGGTCCATTTGGATATTGTACCAGTTTTGGTTGATGGAGGAAACGCAAGTCTTTTCGCAACCTGCTCATTTAGGGATTGAATTGAGCGCCTTGAAAGTGAAGCTAACTCTTGAGGGTAATCAAGAGGGTCTCAAACCCTTGACAAGTCTGTTTGAGCAGGGAGATGCAGATATTGGTAAGCTCAGTGAAGGCGCTAAAGTTGTCCATTTGGTCTGACAATGACTCAATGGAGACCCTAAAATTGAGGGGGATTCCGTCCACTTAGACTTTGCATCTCTGAGCTACATTCCAAATTTGATTGCATAAGGCAGCCAAGGCTGCTAACACATCCCTTTGCCTAGGGTCGTCAGGGTCTCCTGGAGTAGCTACTGTGGGGTCCAAAGTCCATCGAAGTCCATGAGGACCTTTTGGTCCTTTGGGTCCCTCACATCCTTTGGGGCAGTCAGACCCCCTAGGCCCTTCAGGACCTTCACTCTTGGAGGTGTATCATGGGAGGACAGCTCCCAATAGTATTGTTGCAGGGTCCATACCAGATCTTCAGCTTGGTGGAGGCACTGGTTAGAAGCAGCCTTGGGGAATTGGATGTTCTGACGCAGCTGGTCCTTGAGGTATCCAGAGATCCCACTATCTAACACGCAATCTGGCCTTGGGCCTCATTGATTAATCTTAAGTTATCAATAATGGTCGCGTGGTTGTTGTGGATGAAGGTGAGGCTGCAGTTGTAGAAATTGACAACATAGGAGTGCAAGGTCTGGGTGAGCCCTAGTTATCAGGAGACTTCATGGTGGTGTAACCCAACTAACTGGAGGAGGTGATGAATATCCGGGTGAATAAAAATCCAAAGGTATCGTTCAGTTCCCAGGGTAAGTTCTCCCACTGGCAGCTGGGCTGAGGTATAGAGATCCTGCATGGTAGAGGGCATGGGAGAGGTGCAGGATTGGCTGTAGCGGGAACTCATAGTGTAGATTCCAATTATTAATTGTAAGACAATGTTGTTGAGGCTCTTATATTGAAGTTGATACTGATATCCATTGACTGAGGGAAAGGAGAACTGGAAGGTGGCCTAGTTTTCTAGACTCTCAGACTGCATAAGTGGCACTTTGTACCAGAGGTACTATTTCATCAAACAATGCTTATTGACAAATCAGCAGTTTAATCTTTGGGACTGCTAATATTCTTCATTATTTGTGATAGACGTTTTCATTTAGGACATCTCAGAGCCCCCTATAGTGAAGACCACTTCACTCTGCATAATAGTTCTCTTGACTGTCGTTGAAGTCCAAAAATGGGCTCAAAGATAAAAATTAGTGGAAAATTTAAAAACTAAAAAGGTATAGGGAATATATACTACTTTATTGTGTTAAAAAAGCGTCTATATTTATAGGGCGCATGGGGACATGGTACCTCAGGGACCTTTGTGGCCCGTGAGATCAGGATCTTTTACTGCCTTCTGAATCACCGCCTGGATGGCACCCTCATTGTACTGCATTGTCCTTCTGACCGCAGCAATGGGGCAGCAACTCTTGTGATTTGGAAAGTGGGGACTGGATTCCTGAAAGTGATTCCATTGATTATTGTATATGTGATGCTTCCTGATCAAATCTAGTTTTGGTGCCTTCAGGATAGGGTTCTGTTTAAATCGGTTTTAAAATCAGTCAGGTGAGGCTCAATTTGGGATCATGGATTTTAGCTTGCTCATCATTACGAATCTCAACAAGGGGCAAACTGATACTACCTCCAATTTTTATAACAATGTTTTGTGAGTTCAGCATCCTTCTGCCTAGAGGAATAATGTCATTCTAGTAATAATTGATTTGTTGAATTCTTTCGAGATCCCTTATCACCACAAAAACAGAAGAAGATGTATGAATATACTCATCACCCCTTACTACACCCTAAAGCTAGAGCTCACATATTGAAATGCCTTAAAAGTTCATATTAGAATGCGGATAGATCCAACGCCATTGACCACCTTTGTCCCGTTTGTGGTAGCCATACTACTCTAGTCCATAGGATGGAGTGGTGTCCCACGTCCAAGGTAATCTTAAGGGAAGTTTCCCATCTGTTACAGCTTCCTGCACCTAGTACATTCTCTCTATCTGCGATCCTTTTGACATGAGGATGCTATCCGCAATTCCCCCACTTCTCAGAGCCCTGATAGCAGCCACGGCTTTGTGAATCATACATGTAATAGTTTTGGAAGCTATCAATAAGGCTTCTACCACCAAGGCTGAAGCACTGGAGCGTCTCCATAGTCATTTGACTCACAGTTTCCCTTAAAGATCCTTTAGATCCATGCCTCACAAATGGCATCGCTAGATTTAGTCATGGAAATTACATGGTTTCTATAAAGTTGACGCTTATTACAATATCTGCAAAATTAGGATAACACCCCAACACCATCCAGTCTTTCCCTTTTGTCCTATAACCCTTATCCCTGATGACATGGATGGATTCATTTAGACTACTGTCCTGGGGAATCTGAGCTCCTATGTAGGGTTTCTCTCTTTTACTATTTTATTTTTATCTTCTTTATTGGCAGTGTTGTTCCCATGGTCCTCCTACCTCAAATAATCAAGCTATTTTTTTACTTTCTCAAAGTTTAATACTTAGTTTTTTAAGTTGGTGTTATCCAATTAGTCTGTAAACATTTAAGTAAATTTCATATTGTTAGATGAAAATTAACCCACACCTATTCTAAATAATGATCAAATGGCTTCTATTTTTGTTTAGGATATCATGAGTATGCAGCAGAAATGGTAGCATATATCCTCTCCAGTAAGTAACTATCAGAGGCGCCTGCATTTTACTATGTTAAAGTCACCACTAAAGGTTAAACTAAAATTAAAGCTTATTATAATGTTACAAAATACAAGTGATACTATATCTTTCTTTCTAAACAACTAAAACTTAGCTTCTGTTTTAATTTCATATAATAATTTGGAAACCAATTTATTTGGCATGAGTATTTTATAACTTCTTAGACATGATATACAATAATTTTCAGGAATCTTAAATATAGAAACAAATTGTATACTATAAAATATAAAAGTATACTTGTTCACATAAAGTTTTAAGAGATATAATGTATTACTAGAATATCAGATAGTATGCTATTGGATGATAAACTGTATATAGTTTAAGAAGGTTAGTATGAGTATATAAACTAAATAGAACATCTTAAATTTTATTTGGGGAAGGCCGACCATGAGAGGGACCCTTCCAATATGTAAAACTATAAAGCAGTAATATAATCTAGAGGCACCCCAGAGAAGCTAATTCTGACTCCTGTTGCCAGTGGGAATGCCAATTAAAGGAAGAGGGGTATCATGAGTAGAGGCTTGTGCCACTATTGAGCATGTATAAAGGAAAAGGTCTAAAGTGATGAATATACTTGAAACTGATGTGATCAACTGTCGTTGATGGGATGGTAGATAAACAAACAACCATGCTTGAAAGTGGTCCATAAGTTGCTACTGGAATCGGCGTACAGCTTCCTGAAGGGTGGGGGTATAGCCTGAAATGGAATCCAAGACAACCGTGTGGATAGTCCACATAGCGATTGCAACCACTAAGCTCAGAGGGAAGATTGTATAGGGGAATTTAAGGACAAGGCAAAGCTGTCCTTAGAGAGGCTGAAGGTCTGTGTTTGAGCCTGGCAAAAGAGACGCTGAACCTCACGCCAGATCGCTTTTGAAGGGGGCACTCTTCCAGGAGGTGGACCAAAATACCACTTTGGTCACACACAACACATGAGGAGTGTGATGCGTCGGATCACTCTGCAGTACGTTATACCCGTTTCAAGCAGCGCCACACATGGGAACGAACTTGTGTCTGCAAAAGAGGGTGATGGGTGTACTTCCAGATGGCTTTCTGTGTTTCTAGAGAGTATGGGATGTCCAACATGTCCAGATATTCCACTCTGGCCATGGTAGGGGACCTCCTGTGTATCAAATTGTTCAGAACGGCTTGGCCTTGTACTTCCTGCTTGAAGCGGGGAGTAGGGCGACCCCTCTGGGCGGTGTGCCTACAGATGCTAATTCTCCACTCAGCGCTCCGCATGGAGAGGAGTACTCGTTTGAAGTGGGTAGACGTCCCATGTGGGCCCACAGCAGAGGGATGCAAGGCAAGATAGTTTAACAGAGAATGGGGGGGTGGGTAGGATTGCTGAGGCTAAGGGCGTGGGAAAAGTTGGAGTGGGCTGCGCGTGACTAGTGTTGGGCTTGGAGTTTGGGGTTGGTGACTGCAGAGATCCAGGTGCCAAGTATCTTGGCGGCATGGGCCTCAAAGTTGAACAGGCTATACCACCACTATGGTAAGTCCTAAACAGGACATTCAGGCGCGCTAGCGGTGGGCAACCTAATCAAAGCCACCCTTGTATGAGGGCGTATAACGAGATGAAGAAAGATGGGGAAAAGGCGATAGCATGGGCCACAAACCAGACTTTATCCAGGAGCATAGATTTAATGAGCACAACCTTGCCTGGGAGGGTAGTCTGGTGGGCTCTGAGGGAAGCGATGCGTTTTGTAACAGTCCAGAATATGTTGCTCCATCACCAATGATGCATACCATCCCGCCTCCAGCCACACACCCAAATGGCGTACCAGACCAGCAGTGGGTCTTGGCGATTGTGAGCACAAGCGGGGCGATATGGGGTGGGTGGGGCTTGTGAACCAGTGAACAAGCTGACAAAGCAGGTAGGATACGAGGTGCTGGTGACCAGTAGGCTTGGAACCAACCAAGGATAATATTTTCGGTTTTGGAGGCGTTAAGTGCAGCGTTACTTACCCTGGAGTAATTCTGAATAGTAGCCTCAAGCGCGCGTAAATAATGGTTGTTAGACACCCCAACCCACACAATCATCAGCAAACTCCAGCATCTTAACTGGTGCTTGGCCTTGCACATGGACACCAGTAAGGCGGGCATTCACATTGCGTAAAAGTGGGTTGAGGCTGAAGTTGTACAATAGTGGGCTTAAAGGGTCCCCTTGGCGGAGGCCCCTTTGAGGGTGAACCACATCAGTGAGGAAGCCAGGGCCACGCACAGCCATTGTGGCAGATTCCATAAGCAACATCACCCAATTAATGAATCAATGGGGAAAGTGGAACTTGTGGAGGCAGGCTTTGAGGTAATCCCAGTTGACACTATCATAAGCCTTCTGCTGTTCTAAGAAAACATATGCTCCAGTAGTCGTGGATTGGCAGACGTTGTCTACAGTGTGTATTTTGTCCCATATAGACCGCTTAGGAATGAAACCTAATTGCTCAGAGGAGATTATATCAGAGGCAACTTTCCCTAGGCGGTTAGCCATAAATTTAGTAAATAACTTAGTATCCGTGTTAGTAAGTGAAATGGGGCGCCAGTTGGCCAAGTCCAGCTTATCCCCTTTCTTATACAGCGTTATAGTGTACGCCTCCTGGCCCCCAGGAAGGAGGAGCGTTTCCAATAAACACTGATTCATTGAGGCTAGCAACAAAGAGGAAAATACTTATAATAGTTTTTATAGAACTAATAAGGAATCCCATCTTGACCTGGGCATTTCCCGTGAACTTGCACCGTGAACGGCATACCAGAGATTGTCTCAAGAAATTAAATCTATCAACTCTAGATAATGGGAAACGGTGCAGATATGTGCGCTTTTGAAAACTCTTCAATTTCATCTGGTTCAACTGGATTGGATCAATACAATTTGGAGTAATAGTTTCAAACTTTGATTGCCACTTTGGCTGGAGTTTCTGCGATGGAGTGGTCCAGCCACCTCACCTGTATGCAAGGCAAGCTCTGTCGCTGTGCAAAGAATTTTCAGAAAAATAGGTGGAGCAAATTTCACCCGCCGTTATATTTTTTGCTTTGTACTGTACACAAACGTGATGTTTGTGTTGCCTTACCAGTGCAATGAGGCAAGTGGACACCTCTTCCCACTTGCGACCCCAAACCAGGCTGTAGCCTGCAGCAGGGACATTAGACTCCAGGTGGTCCACTTATGAAAGCATGTGCATAATGACTGCTGAGGCAGCCCAAGAGTGATGCAATGAGAGGTGGTGTACCTGGCGGATGGTGTTTGCTTTGAAGGTTGACCAGGTAGTAAGTGGGTCCGCAAAGAATGGTGTGGCGAACTCCGTTGCTGAAGTTTTGGTGTCCACTCATGAAGAAAACCTGGGCGACGTGATCTCAGCTGGACGAATTTTGCACCACTTTGGCACCTGTGCAACTGGGTGCGACAAAGAGAAGGAAATCAACACTAACCTGTGATCAGAGAAATTAATTTTTGTTGATAAGTGTGCAACCTGAGACTGAAAGTTCAATGGGGCAATAATAAGGTCAATGCGTGACATAAACCTCAGCTGACCATTATGCACATGGGGATGGGACCTATTGGGGGAGCAGCGGTGCATGGTTAGGTAGGGTATCAAACAGCCCCGAATTGGCTTTTAGAACACAAAGTTTGACGTGACTCTGCAGGGGGGGCAGGCGCAGAAGGCCAGCGGTCAGTGGCCAAGTTGTCCCAGAAATTCATGTTGCCCACCACAAATGAGTCAAGGGGAAGTGGGAGGGAAGTAATGGCCAAGAGAAATTCCTGGAAGGCCCACGCACAGGTCAGGACATAAATATTAACAATAGCATGTACTTTGTCATCCCACAAAAAGGACACTACACAAGCACATGCCATCGAGGTATGAAATTTTGGAAATAAATCTAATTTTATGGGCTGCACATGTAAGCACCCCACAGTGCAGTGACCAAAAAGAAAGGGAGGGGAGGAGCATGGTTGCCCATGCTTCCTTGGCACTGTGTGGACAGTGGATTTCCTGAATGGCCAGGATGTCCACAGGTATATTATTTTTTAAAAAACTCATTTTCCTAGCCTGGGATGGCAAGGCCTTGAGTCCAGCAATGTTCAACGTCCCTATTGTGAAGGCTCTCCCCATCGCACCTTAGGTGCTATGGGAAGGGCCCTCTTGGCCTTCCTTTGCCACTTTCTCAGCAGCAGTTTTTGAAGATACAGATTGTACACCTTATTTGCGTCTTTGAGGGAATTCTTTGCAGAGGGCTTAGGAGTAGGTTTTTTGGCGTTTGTTGATTTGTTACAAATTTTTGAATTGATGTGCTCCTGCGGTGCATCATCAGAGGTCAACAGAAATTTAGGAGGGAAATGGGTGGTAGAGTCAGTTTCAATTGAGGATTAGTAATATTGCTCAGGTAAATCTGACTCACCATCAGGTCCTCAGGTTGGTGGGCCCAATCTGGTTGGTGACCGGATTCACAAGCTGCTTCAGCAGTAATGACTTGATGTCACCTTGGGTATGGGCAGGCAGGATCACGGACGCGGCCATGGCCACTGCCTTGGCCGCTGCTCTGCAGGACTGCTTGTCCTTTTTGCGATTTTGTGGGGACACAGGTTTGACCTGAATGTAACACCCCTGCGCGCCCCATGGGAAGGAGGTGTCAGTGTCTATAGCCAGTTCGTAATGGGTGTCTGCATTGCTCATTGCATTGGGGAGGATTTCATTTTGTGCGATGCCCTCCTTGGCAGGGAAGGTGTGGGCCTTGTGGCCAAAAGCATGACAAAAGGTGAAGATAGGGCGCGCGCTATCCACTGTGATGCAGAATGGGTGGGATATCTGCCCGTCAACAAACATAACTAAAGTGTGGGGGATTTGGGTCAAAGCTTCTGCAATGACTACAGATGGGGTGATCATGACAATTGCCTTGCTAATGCACAGATCCAGCATAAGCGTAAAACGTTGCATTTTAGAGGAGTAAACTTTCCCATAGCTTTTAAGCCCATCATTGAGGTGGATCTACCACTGTGCGCTTTATCTTTGAGGGGAGAAAGTTGAACGTTACAAAAATTTGGTTTGACTTGGTCCACCGAGTGCACTTCATCTTGACCACCTGTTGACCATCTGGGAGGTCTACCACCACACGCACCTGTACAGCTAAATATGCTTCTTGCTTACTTTAAAACCCAAGATCCAATTAACCGCAGGCCATGGAGTGCAGTGCTACATATACTGCGGCTGGGAAATGATTGTGCACATCTCCACAGAACTTTTCCAAAAGCGCTGTTTGATTAATATCCAGGAAAGCTTTGAACCCCGTGCTCCACTGATGACAGGGGCTGGGAATGCAGAGTATTGATGAACTGGTTACATTTCACTTGCCAGGCTAAAATCTCTGGGGAAATATAAAAAGCCGATTTTTTATTTTTATCTAGGCTGCTGGTGTCGCTGGGGCGTTTATGAACTTTGGATGGTGCAGAGCCCAATCCTGCGCCCTTTACTTTGCTATCACAACTGCTACGCGACATTGGGTGCACATTAGTCTCCCCAAAAAGACATCAAACTTACCTAGTTTTAATCAAATTTGTTGCAATTAATGATTGCAATGAGAGAGAGAAGTTTTTTTCTAGATAAACATATTAAGGGAGAAACATATTTATCTTAAATAAAACTTACAATATGTTTATATATCACAAAAACTTATAAATTTAGCTGCAGGATATAATTTTCTCTATTTTTGTAAATTAGAATTATTCTCTTTAAACCTTATCTGTTGCATATGATGTTTCTAATGATAACTGTCCTTCCTCTATATCATTTAAGAGTTTTTACACCTTATCAAGTACATTCACCTTGTTTGGTCTGATGTTCTATTATCAATTTATACTTAACTCAAAAATTTATTTATGATATTATAGATAGACCCAAACATACAAAACCAAAGTGTAATGGACAGGTTTTCTCCAGTGATGGACAAAGGTAATGGGTAGAACCAACCAGGTGATTGTCCACAAGAAAGAAAATACCTTTGAAAGGATTCTGGTTGTAATCATACCAATATTATGCGAGTTAAAAATCCTTTGGACTAGGAAAAATAATATTATACCTAACCATAACAGTGCTCCTTGTCTTCAGGAGAGGGCAAAGAGAGTGACCACCAAATGACGATTTCCAGTGTCTTGGTACATGTAGTGACAATTTATCCAAAGTTTTCTATCTTGTAAGCTTAGAACTATATGTAAAGTTGACTGAATTAAATTAAACTTAAACTAGCTTTATGTAAGAACTCATATTGAGGTAAGAAATATTCCCAATTTTGTATATATAAGCATTAGGAAAAAATCAAATAATCTTTTTTAAGTGTCAAGAAATTATTCCTGATATATGTTTTGGATATATTTCATAATTTATGGTATTATGAGCGTTATTGTAATTTTTTGTGTATTTTATATTTATTTTGCCAATTAAGCCAAATCTTGGATACTTTTATCTTTGTCCCATACTTCAGTGGTAAGCTTAATTATGATTAAAATTTTTGATAAGTTTTCTTATTCTTTATATATGTGTGTTAGTCCGTGCAAATCAAACAATTTCTTCATTTTGCCCAAATTTCTCTTGTTTTTAGCTTATATATAGGTCAAACCTTACAAGCCTTTGATTTGTGCGCTTTATTTGTTAGTTTAAAGGTATATGTTTTATTTCCACTGATAGATTCAGATTGACCATCCTCAAATTTGATGCATCAAATAAAAGTATGTTAATTGGAATTCACTATAATTTGGGCGCCAAATTTAATAGCTCTTAAAATTGTCAATATTAGAGCTAGGATAATAGGATGGTCAGAAAACCTGTACCACTACAAAAAGGTTCATATTATTTTTAATTTTAGTATATTGATGATTTTAACATTAACCTGAGCTAAGCTGAATTACTTTTATTTAAAATACTTTCTAACTTAATCACTTGCCATTTAAAAAAGACCCTTGTAGATAAAAAAATCTGCAACTTTATCATAATAATATAAGGATAAAGAGTATTAGAAAAACACTAAAACTTTCATATAGATTATTAAAAGTGCTTTTAGGCTTACCATCATATAACAAATGGGGATTCCAAGTTTACACTCAATAATTGCAGAAAACCAGACATTTTAATATAAAGTTGTCTCAACTTAAAGGATTTTAGGCTAATCACGAAGAAATAAAAAATTCATAGTGAAAACTATAGCCATAAATTTTAAGTTAGAAATTGCTTTGATTTCAACGTATTTTCATAGAATTAAGCATCTGACCTTAGCACTCAGAATATTCCCAACATGACAGGGTTTGGAGGGCATTATTACCAAGCCAGCCTCTGTTGCCAGTAGGATATGCAATAAGCGTGAGTTATGGCACTGACTTACTCTAAATAATATCATGGTTTAAGTCTGGGGGCCAATCTCTAAATTCTCAGACAGCTTCTAATCACCTATGCAGCTAACTCAAGGGTTCAGCACATGCAACTTCATAGGATTTGTTGTGGGAAATCAGGGACACTTTAGGTATCTTTATGGTGGTGGAAACTCAGTTTATAAAGCGCTAATGCCAATTGCATTCTGGGGCTACTATCTCCCACAAAAATTAAAACTTGAGGTCATGAATTTATATCTAATAAAAAACAATGTGGAAACACATTTGACCTTCATTTTAAATGATAAATTAGAAATAATAAGGGATGGAAAAAGATAGCGCATTCTTTACATAAAGTTGGTAGTACAGCAAGAGATACACAAATTTAGGTGAAAAATTAGGTTTGAGCCTAATGAAATCTGGCATCCCTGTGGCTTGCAGTCCTGGGTGTTAATAGCCAAAAGCAAATCCATTTGGCTAAAATATAACTTTAACATAAAGATTATCCCTATAGCATCAACCCAACAGATGAAGTCTTGTCAAAGCTAACAAGATTGCAACCATTGATGCAGCAAAAGCTTTAAGTTACAACAATAAGTCTAGAGACCCATACTGTCTATCTAGATTGGAGAAAATGTCCCTCAAAGACGCAATAGAGGGTCTAAGTCAACTGTTTAACCCTTGTCACATTAGAATGACATTCCTCATGTAGTTGATGAGCGGTGGTCAATGCCTGGCCCCTAAAAATCCTCCCTCAGTACCCACTTTTCAGCTTCTTCTCTATTGGAAATGATTAAGGGGATCTGCAAAAGTAGCCCAGATTGAGGGCCACAAGCAGGGCCCCAAGGCTCATCCTATGCCAGTATGGATATGAATAACCTACCTGGAATAGACAAAAATTACCCAAAAAGTCTTTAAACCCTTAAAAAGTCAATAAAGCCAAGTAGGTCGACCTGTTATCAAGTTAAAGATTGTGGATCATTTCCTTGGTCAGTAGGTCTACCTCAGGAGTTAAGAATATACACTGAACAGTAGGAATAGTCCCCATGAAGTGATCTGTGTAGAACAATTAATCTGAGTAAATCCAATCAGAAATAGGTTTATCAAACTACTTCAGTTATCAATCCAAGACATTTGGTATCAAAATTTATAAATTTATCTGAGATTACTAAGAAACCTTTCCAAACCATGCTGTGTTTCCAAGGATAACCAATCAGGGATACTGAAAAGGGGTCTGTACCAGGTCAGTTCTGAAGCCACTTAAAATCCCCTCCCTACTCAACTATATAGATAACAGCTACTCTATGGGTCTGTTGTCAGTTCATTTTCTTTTTGAGACCTTTTTAAATAGTATAATGTGAGCACATTTGTTCTCCACGGACTCCACCTGATTACAGATGCTTCTAGATTTAACCTGCTACTCTGGCAAAGCAAAATGTCATCCATGTTCTAGCTTTAATGATTGTTTAATGTGCAATACAAGCCATTGATACAGCAGCTTGACGCACCCTGCATATGTTTTGATGTTCTATGCTCCCATTATATACCTCTAATCCTTGCATATAAAGGCCAAATTTTAACTAAGGTTCATTCAGTTAATACACCACTGGCTTGGCACAAGCTAGCTAGCAAAAAGCTTTCTAGCATTCCAATTTTAGCACATTTTTGTGAGCAAAGAATGCCTGTTGGTTCAACCCAAATAGGCTTTAGCCTATGGACCATCTGGAGCACCCATCTTTGTGGCCATCCATCCCAGATTATATAAAAAATAACTGACGCCCTGACCCCTTTTTTAACCCCAAAAGGCTATCGATACTACCCACTAACCAATGAATAAATATTAAGCTCACCAAGCCTATGATTCAAATTGATTTAAATTAAATTGCAGTTCTTTTATTCTATTAAAAAATTAATACACCAGAGCGAGTTTAGTGGCTATCAGCGTCATGGTGGCAAATATGGTTACCATAGAACAGTTCCCGAGAGGCCAACCACAAGCCCAGGAGGGATTTTCATCCTCCATGCCTCCCCCACCCTTGGGGGTTGCTTCAGCAAATCCTGAAGTTGCCCCATTGAAGCCATTTGGTTTATGGGGCCTTTAGTACATTTTAAACTTCTACTTTCATCACAGGAACCCTAAAGAGTCACTTTTGCGAGTTGTTAGGACAGTTATGTCACTAGCATTTTAGGCCTTTCACTGGGCTGTGACACATAAACTAGAAGCCCTGTTTTCTTATAGGAAGCTGAATCAATGACATAATAAAATAATCAAAAATCAGCGCTTTCTGCCCTCCTCCTTGGAACAAATGAAGTGATTGCTTACATATTTACAGTAAATCCAAACTCCCTCTGACCTATTCTTCTCCTGTTTGTCCCCCATCTCACTCATCCAGGCCTGTAACAGGTTGCAATATTATGAATCAATAACCACCAAGCTTCATCATTCAATTATGCTCCTACAGTGAACTTTGAGGTTGTGGATATTCCCCAAATACCTCTCCTGAGATAGCAAAACAAGATCTAGATTTCAGCCAAAATCCAGGTGCTCTTAGCCTATGAGAGTTCTCAGATTTATAACCTGATGCCCAAAGAAATGTGGCATATTGGACGCATTAGAAGGGGAAGCATGTCACTGGGTGCAAGGTGTGTTGCATACTGAAAATAAGGTAGGAAATGCCACACCATTACTGAACCAGGTATCACATCAGTAAAAGCACCCAAATCCAGAGCTTCTAACCTTCTCAAGTCTTAACCCTGTTCAGGGTGCCTCTAATCTACCTTCTCTCATGGTAGCCTTTGCTTCTTTAATCCCTTCAGTTAAGAAATCTACCAAAATTTGTGTGACATCTTTTAGAGCTTCCCTGGAAACAGCTTCAGCAAACCATCCCTCATGGGATCATCTTCCTGTATCTATGGAGGCAGTCTTCTGCTCGGCAAATTTAATTGGGGCTAGATCTCTCCAGAGAGCAACATTGTTGGCAGTTAATTCATCTTCCCAAGCTCGCCCTTCCACAACTTGGTTAAGTTCTGATAAAGCGTTTTTGCAATTAAGACTGCAACAGGTCAGTTTAAGCACAGGTACTGTTGCACTTAAAAAGGTATAGTTTTATAAGGAAAGTATACCTTAAGACAAATGTAAACTCGATATAATAATCCCTAATAAAGATAAATACTTTAATTTTGTTGTAGTCTCATTGGGTACTTCCAGCGCTGAAGATTTATCAGAATATTTGCCGTCACGTTTGTCCCTCTTACTGTACCAGGCCCTTTCAATCTTATACTCTGATCTCTAATGAGTCAGCATTCCCTGCAGTCACATAGTATTCTAGCATTTCCTACTTGACGTTTGCTAATAAGCTTCAGATAAATGAATATGAGACTTGACAGTCATCTGTCCAATGTCTAGCACATCTTGGTTGTGGTATGTCCTACATTGGTCACTTCTTGGTATTGTCTATTCACCATTGGGCACATCCCCAGGGTAATAAAAGGAAGGGAGTTTTGGTAACAATCTGGCTGAATCAATAAAATAAATGTTGATTCGTGGGAGAGGTATTGATTTAAGAAGATGGGCATTCAGTCCCTGAACGGATAGGGATTAATCCACAAGAAGTCAGGATTATATAGTAAATTTTTTATATTCTTAGTTTCACGCGGGTAAATATTGACATAATATTTGACAGGATGCTGATGAGAATCAACCTGCCAAGATGTAAGATAATTGGGATGAGGGAAAAGGTGATGTCTATAGGGAGGTGGGGATATTATGGCCAAAGTTGATATTATATGGTTGGTCAAACCCAAGTCTTAACAGGAGCCTCACTTTGTTTCTACAGGAAACAAGGGCTCCAGTAAATACAACCAAGATTTCAGTGGCATCTCCTTGCCTTTGAATCATCTTAATTCTAAAGATATATCAGCTGCTGACCCCTTTTTTCAACAGAAGAGAAATGATGATACCTCAGGATCCAGTAATCTCATTTTTAACGTCCAATTAATAAAACCTGGCAGAAGCTCAGTTTGTGAACACTTAACTAGCTTAATACAGACTATGGCTATATCTTCTATTCCAGTATTGACTAAATCATCTAGTACTCATGGTAAGAATGATTTCTCTGACGTGATGTACCCTGAGGCTTCACCCTTGCGAGAGAGAAAAGAAGGTCATAGTTTTAGATCCCTCAGATCCCATTATGGCTCTATCCATGTTATTTTCTTAAATAATTTCTTGAAGAATATGCAGCATAGCTCATGGGTACTAAAGTTATACTTCTCATTATGGGCCCTAGACTACTTCCCTCTTCCCTATCACTCTCCATGACTAAAAAGATCAGCATATAAAAAGTTTCCTATTACCTACAAAACAAGAGCAAGTGAAGTTACAGTACAAGGTCTCTTAGAAACAGGAGCGGCGGGCAACTTTATGGATTTTAGGTTTTCACAAACGTCGGACCTGGCCACTAAGGTAGCCACTCCTATATTAGGCGCGTCCCTAGAACCCATGACTTGCTAAACTGTCCGGCAACCAATGCAGTTCATTGTACCTAAGTTCTTCTTCTGTGATCACTTTTTAGCGGTATATGACTACATATATCTGTAATAATGGGTGTGGACTGGTGCATCGTCAGTATGTTATTAACTTGGATCTTAACTCCCTATTATTTGCCAATAGTAGACACAGTGAAGAGTTGCATTATTTGAAACATGTAACTCAGAGGCCTCAAATAGCTCAATTTCTCCTCCTTCGCCCTCCACTATGAACCTTTCCTAAACTTTTACTGCCTTACTTGCCACATACAAGAACCTTTCTACATGGCTCTGGCAACCAGACTATCATCCCATTCATGATATGCCATATCGTTCTAACATTCAGTGCACCCGGTTAAGATTAACTGTCCCTTGTATAACTACACTGAGGAGGAAACCAAAGCTTTGGGTATATGGTTGGACAAGATGTAAAAAAGGGCTGGATCATCATGAAGTCCTCCATGATTGCCTCTCCCATTGTATTTTCCCAAAAACACAGATGACACTCTTCAGCCACATGTCAACTATGTATTTGTAAACAATGTAAGAGTCCCAGACCCATACCCCATTAACTAAAACAATTCTTTGCCAAAATATTGTGAAGTCTCATATATTCTTAAAGTTTATCCTGGTCAACTCCTTTAATGAGGTGAGGGTCAAGGCTGGTCAGAAGTGTCTCACAGCCATCTTGACTAAGCTCAGGATTTTAAGTTTAAAGTAATGCCCTTGAGGCTAAAGAACGCACTGGCAACTTTCCAGTATCTTATAGAAGATGTACTCAGTGATATCTGGTTTACATGCGCCGTGACCTATATTGACAACGTACTAATCCAATCCCCAACCCATGTGCAACATGCTCAAGACTTGGAAGCTTTTATTGCTGCCCTCTGAAAAGTGAGTCTCTTTGTAAAGCACTAGAAATGTTGATTCTTTTGAGAGGAAGTGACTTCCTGAAGAACTTATTACTTGCGAATCGGTATGAATTCCCTTCAAGAAAATTGTTGGATTTTCAGCCTTAACCTTCCTTCACCTCTTAGAAGAAACTTAAAAGCTTTCTGGGTACAATATCTTCTTTAATAAGATCTCCCAAGTTCTAGCTCAGTTAGACGCTCCCCTACACCCATTTACAAGGAAATTGTTCTCTTCAAATAGTCTGACTAATGTCAACAAGCTTTTGAGGAAATTAATGAGGTCTTCTTGGTGTCACCAGTTCTTTGTCACGCTGACACATCCAAGCTTCAATTATGGCCTGATATGCCATGGCAGTTGCTGTGGGTGCGGTAATGTTATAAGGCACAAAGGGGCAGAGCACCCTGTGGCATACTTGTACCAGAATTTATCTCCATGGAATAGGTATGATATATACATAACAATGATATTCCAGAAGTACTTTAGTTACTCAACCAATAAGTGTACCTCCTCTAGGGGGCGCAACTTGAGATTACAGTGTGCACCAACTAAAATCTTTGATGAATTAAATTAAATCCCCATAAGCAGGCCATTTCCAGGCATGCACTATCTATAACAAACGAGGCTCCCAAAACCTTGCTCATCATTCAACAAAAATGCAACCCTAGTCCAAAAGAGAGTTACCTTGAATCTTCAGCATTATAGGCTGCATCAAAATCCCAGAACGTATAGCTCAAACAATACCAAAAGGCAAGTTTGAGATGGCAAGTTCAGAGTGCTATGAAAATATCACATGCAAAATAATATAGACACATAATATATCTCAAGAGGCTAAGGTGTGGCAGACATTCAATATGCTTCTGGCCTCTATCACCTAGAGGGCTTTACAGGGCTGCACTCAAATGGCGCATACCAATCCTGGATTTAATGTGGGCTAAGGTACAGCAGGCAATCACACTACACCACCCTTAGATGATCTGCGCCTGCTGTCTAAATGTGCCAATGCCCTCACAGCAGCCTAAGGTCCCCATGTAGAGAGATCCAGGCACCCACAAATTCTTTTTCGCTCCAGTTTAGCCTGTCATGACATCTTGATTATTATGTACAAATGCCCTCATAGAATCCCATAACTTGTTTTTTTCTTTCCGCCAACCATAAAATCTTAATAAATTTAGATATATTTAGAAAAGCGATTCCCAAGTGGAGTCCCAATAATAAGATGGGCTTCATTTTTTAAAAAATGTAAAAATTTTAAGGAGAAAAGTGGAAACACAACCGCAACTAATAATTATTAGCCCAGTAAGAGCTACATGAATTAAACATAAACTAGGAGTGAAAAAGCCTAACAGACGTCATCATTCCACTAAAGGCTAGCTGGTGGATTTATGAACCTAAATTTTGAAAATATGACGGAAAGAAGTATATATTTTAATAAAAAGATATACCAGCTTAAATCAACTTAAAAATTAAGTTTTGTTTAAGAAAAAGATTGCAATCGTTGACAATGAATTTTCTAAGTCCCAACCTTAGGAAAATTCATGTACGATTGTCAATCATTACAATACTGGGATCTCTATAGATTTCTCTTTAAGAATGAGTTCATAAAAGGGCCATTGAAAGTTATGCCTGATATGCTAAGCTAAAACCTGCTATGTAGCCTGGTCTGAGTATGACCTGTCTGAGCTCACCACAGTTGTTCCCCTTCTCAAAAATCCTCACCATATCTCCAGTCACAGTATCCTGTGCTGCTCTGGCCCCAGAGTCACTCATGTTTTCATAGTATTTAGAAGCTAATCGTGTTTCCCTGAAAGAGTAGAGCTGATAGACCTGGAGACTATAAGCCATTAAAAGGCCCTATATGTGTTAAAGGAAAGGTTTGATTTTATATAGACATAATTATGTTTCAAATGGCCTGCACACGAAGATTAATTAAATTACCACGTTAAGCTGCAGTGGGTTATCCAGGATAAAAAATGTGCTGAACTCAACAATTGATGTATTAATGTCCCAGATCCTCAAAAATCATTTCACCTTGAGTAGCAAGATGCATCATCAGAGCTCTCTTGAATTCTGATTAATCAGAAAAAAAGACTCTTCTACCCACTGCAACAAGCAGAAGGCCCTTGGAAATCAGTTTTGGTGGACTTTATTGTGAAACTTCCCCTTTAAAAAGGGTTTGATGCAGTAATGGTGGTTTTGTATAGGCTCAAAAGTTCACATTGTGCATCCCATTTAACATGATGATAACTGCAGTTGAGACAGAAGCTTTATTCAATGGTATTATTTGATTGTTCAGGCTTGTAAAAGAAATCATGAGCAATTGAGCCCTCAGTTTAAGTATATGTTTTATAAAGAATGACTAGAGCTCCTCATCATCAAGACCTGTCAATCTATGTCATATCACCTTCAGTCAGATGGGAGAACTGAGATGTTACTCAAGTCTTAGAGCAGTACTTATGATTTGATCCTTAGCCACTCAGGACGTTTATAATATGAACCTCCCCTTGACGTAGTTTGCCTACAATAACGCGTTGCACTCCTCCACCAGGTTCTCTCTCTTTGAGGCCATCATGGGTACAACCCCTACTTCTTTTTAGTTAAAATATGACTTTTTTGATTCCTGTAGTAGAATACCGCATCACACACATATGGGATTACCCAAAATCCTGTTCAGGAATACACTTGTCTAGAGCCATCAGGGATTATAGTAAGTTTGCCAATCAGAAGCAGCTTCCAAGACATGATATTTCAGTAGCAATTTTTAGTCATGCTGGATATGTGCAATCTGAATATGAAGGTCCCTCAAGAGAGCTATCTAACAATGCTCAAGACCCTTTAAAGTGGAGAAGGACTTAGGTAATGGGATATACTTCATAAGCCTTCAAGCAAACTAAAAGCATCATAAAAATTTTACACCTCCCTACTATCATCTTCAAAAGAATATACCCACCTCCATGGAGCCAATCATATTTGGCGACTCTAAAGAGATGTTGATCAAAGCAATGCCTATCTTAAGGAAACTCTTTAAGTTTCTACTTTACCTGGTTGCATGAAAGACATGGCCTCATTACAAAAAATAGCTGGGTGAGCGCAAAAAATTTCTCTAACTGCAAGGAGCTGATAGCCAAGTTCCATGAGTCACAACACAAGTCCTTATACTAAAAAAGAAGAGATTTTGCCATCCTTGCCATCACTCCCTGTATGGCACAAAAACTACTCCTTGGTCCATGTACCAGGAGGAGGAATCTTTGCTGCTTTATTATGAGAGAATAATGTAATTATGGAGATCCAGCCTCTCTGCCTGTATCATGAGAAAATTCACCCACTGGCTTAAGAGAGGGCCTAAGGATCCTGTAAAAACTATTGTAAAAGTTGAGTGATTTAGCTCATGATGTTGATTGGTGGTCACTGCTCTGTCCCCTAAAGATCTCCTTCTATACCCCATTTTCAGCTTCTTCCCTATTAAAAATGATTGAGGGGGTCTGCAGGGAAGTAGCACAGAATAGGAGCTACTATCAGGCCCAAAACTCATATACTTTACAGTCCAGTAATCCCACGCCCCTGGAATGGACAAAATCACCCCAAACATAGAAAACCCTTAATGAGTTAGAAAAGTTAGATTGGGTCACTTGTTATGAGGTTACAGATTGCAGATTGATAATCTATGTCAATAAAGCTACCCCAGGAGTTATAAATATACACTGACCAGTAGGAATAATCCCCATGAAGTGATCTGTTTAGAACAATTAATCTGAGTAAATCCAATCAAAATAGGTTTATCAAACTACTTCAGTTATCAATCCAAGACATTTGGTATCAAAATTTATAAATTTATCTGAGATTACTAAGAAACCTTTCCAAACCATGCTGTGTTTCCAAGGATAACCAATCAGGGATACTGAAAAGGGGTCTGTACCAGGTCAGTTCTGAAGCCACTTAAAATCCCCTCCCTACTCAACTATATAGATAACAGCTACTCTATGGGTCTGTTGTCAGTTCATTTTCTTTTTGAGACCTTTTTTAAATAGTATCCTGTGAGCACAATTGTTCTCCATGGACTCCATCTGATTACAGATGCTTCTAGACTTAACCTGCTACTCTGGCAAAGCACAATGTCATCCATGTTCTGGCTTCAATGATCGTTGACTGCGAAATTCAATTCATTGATCCAGCAGTTTGACGCACTCTGCATATGTTGTGATGTTCTATGCTCTTATTATATACTTTCAAAACGTGCATATGAAGGCCAAATTTAAACTAAGATTCACCCAGATAATACACCACTGGCTTGGCACAATCTAGCTAGCAAAAAGCTTTATAGAATGCCAATTTTAGCACATTTTTGTGAGCAAAGAATGCCTGTTGGTTCAACTCAAATGGGCTTTAGCCTATGGACCATCTGGAGCACCCATCTTTGTGGCCATCCATCCCAGATTATATAGGAAATTGATCTGATAACCTGACTCCTTTTCCAACCCCATGCGGCAGTTCAATATACTATCCATTTACTACAGAAAATTATCAAGCTAATTAATTCTATATATCACATTGATTCAATTTATATTGCGGATTTGTTAAACTGAATTATGAGTCATTACCCAGAGTGAGTTTGGTGACTATCAGCACCTTGTGGCAGTTATGGGTTCGTGAAACTGTTCACAGAGGTCAACAACTGCAAGTTCAGTAGGAGTTGTCATCCTCTATGCCTCTCCCACCCTTGAGGGTTGCTTCGGCAACTCCTGCAGTTGCCCCATTGCAGCTATTTAGTTTATGGTGCCTTTAGTTCATTTTTTAAACTTTAACTTCTGTTAAAAGAACCCCTAGAAAGTTCCTCTTGCAAGTTTTAAAACAGCTTTGCCACTAACATTTTGGGCCTTCCACTGGGTTATTTACATATAATGAAAGCCCAGTCTTCGCTTATTCAGCTATATTCTTGAAGAAACCTTATGAAATCTATGTATGATTAAATAACTATTACCCCACCCCTTAAAGAATCCTAATGTATGACAACTAGGACTGTCCTTGAAGGGAATCGCTATATAAGATTTTGAAAGTTGATCTTGTGGGAGGGAAGAGTGAGGGATTATAGAAATCCATGGTTTTTGAATTAAATCAACAGGTCACTTGGAGGTCTCCTGATGGGCTCAAGAGGACCCATATGCCAACAGTCTAAAAGACCACACCAGACTATTCATCCTCCTCACCAAATGGGCCATAAAACATTGAACAAGATTTGTGGATTGTTAGATTCTGGTGGTTGACTTGAAAATAAACCTTCAACAACCATCAGATTGGGCCGATTATCCTTTCAATGCTTGAGCTGATACCTTAACTCTCACCTCAAAGCCTATTGCAATTACACGGTTTGGGCTGAATATCTCAACTTAACATCAATCAAGTACTTTTTCAATAAGCTCAGGGAAACATGCTCGCACATTATGGCCTACTCTATGCATCAATTCTCAGCAATTGGTCCTGATTATTGGGAACACAATTAACTAACTAGTCTACAAAAACATTCAGGACTGACCTGAATTTAACGTTTAAAAGTCCCGTGGATTATCAGATGGACAAAAAATGTAATCAATTTTCGCCCTAGGGCGAAATTTGTATGTTAATCTGCATATTCGGCACAATAGCACTTACACATGGACCGCCTGAAAGGGAGTACCTAGTGCTATTTAGAGAGAAGCTTGCTGAAATCCTGATTAGGGGCGTGTCATCTAATTCAATCGATGCAAGAATTTCACAGAAGGTGTATTTTGTCAGCAGTATGACGATACTCAAATCAAGAAGATCCTTTACATTTTTGCATGTTTTTATCGCAATTTTTGTCTCTGAAACCCTCTTAATTTTTAAAATATTTTTAGCCCCCAATAAACCTAAGAGCAGGTCTCAGTCATATTAGTTCAAAGGTGAACTGAGGTGGTAAGATATCTGTTAAAATTGCATGCTCAAATGTGGCCAGGAGATGCCCTAGAGGTATAAATACTGGCGCCTGGCCTAATGAATGATTATCTTTAAATACCTTCTAATAAAAAATATTGTTATATCTCTTTCCAGGTTTTCTCATCTTGAATCTTTTTTGGAGAAGTGTCAACAAGCTGGAAGTACTGATTCCCCAGTTTGTATCAAAACCTGCCTAAAAAGAAGTTCCCAATTACGTTGTAAAAGTAAGCCCAAATTCGACCAGAAGAGTCTGAGCTATTAAAATACACCTAGTGAGTTTCTGAACGGTGAGAATACTGTAAGCCACTAGCAATATTGAGGATCAATATATGGAACTTCATCCCAAATAAGCATGCAGGATAATAATAAACAAGAGAGCGATTCTTGAATTTGATTGCGGTGCTCACTTAAACCAGTGACACTCTCCAAAAATGGATTCAAATAACCAGTTCCTGCAGATTCAGCCAGATGCGAAAGTGACAATGAGATGGAAACTATGGATGTGGAAATCTCAGATTATTTTACCAGCTGCCAATGTTTTTATGCTGGTAGTTCCTACTCCCAGAATCTTATCACAGTGGGGGGAGCTCAAACAGCAAAACCAGTCACCCCAAATAGGGATAAGGATGATGCCCTGAACAACAAAGAATTTTCAGAAATTTAGATGGTTGTGTCAGGATTGCAGGTAAGAAATACTGAAATTACTCAGGACATTTGGGAACTCAGAGTGCAATTATCAACTGCAAATTCTTGAGTAGATAGTTTGACCAAAGAGATTTAAAAGTATAACGTCCAATCAAGCTTTATTCAAAGAAAAGCATGGCAACCTCAAAAAAACAAAGTTGCCAATGCTCATTCAGCTTTGACAAAAGAGAAATAGGAGAAACTCTGCCCTTTCAGCCAAAAAACAGCCTGGAAAATTAACTAAGGGCCAATTTCAAGCATCAGAATCCAGTAATTCAGAGCAATAAAATGAAACTGAATCATCTAAAATCGACACTGATGCAGAATCTGATATTTTGAACATTATTCTATGCCTAGAATCCTGGCAGCAATTATAACTCCAGATACTCCCCAACGGGAAAGAGGGCCAATTATGAGCAATGATACACCAAGACGTTCAATAAGAAGTACAACCCCTATGCCCAAAACAGGGTGAGATAACTTAAAACCACTGAATTTACCAAAGTTCAATAAGGATGGGAACATTCACTCTTTCCTCAAGCTATTTGAAAAAGCAATGAGGGGAGCATCAGATCATGCAAAAGGATCAGCACTGATTAATTCACTCGATGCCCATAGCTGTGACCTCGTTATGCCCTATTTGGGTGACAATTGGTCCTATATGGATGCCAAAATTGCAGTAACAAAACAGTTTGGAGGGCCTGAGAAATTAGAAACCCGAAAAAGAGAGCTTCATAATATTGAATTCAATCAGAATGAGACTATTAAAGACTTTGCGGATAGATTTTTCCATGAGGCACAAGTTCTGTGTGGGTGCAATGCAATAGATAAGTTTGAAGCCAAGATTGCAATGGAGCACGCAATTATGCCCTTCCGTGAACTGCACGATGTCATGTTACCTGTATTAGGGGAAAGCTTGGAAATCCATGAGCTTACCAACTTATTTGAGAAGCTGTTCCCCTAATTTCAATATCCCTAATCGGGCCAAAGATCAGAAGAAATCCCAATTTTTAGGCCCAAAAAGCAAACTATGTCTGATAAGGGAAAAAACTTCCAAACTACGAACCAAAAATTCGAGAAAAAGCAGCAAAAAAGGCCAATTACATGCCACTACTGTGGTAAAAAGGGGCACTTTGCTAGAAAAGGCTACAGACGGTCCAACAAAAAGTCTGGGGTCAACTTTGCTCTAGAAATCTACAGCGGCAGTGAGGCGGGAAAAGAGCAGGTGGAGTAGAGGCAGAATGTTCTAAATCCACCAATATTAAAATCATTACACCTTACCCTGGTGAGCTCTTTAGGGCCAAAGATATTGCTGAAGATAACCATCATATCGTGGTGAATGATGTCATGATGATCACTACTGGGGCCACAGCAAAAGCAACTAAACCCTTGAAAATTCCCAAAGAAGCCTGAGCAGAGGTATCAAAAGCTTACGCAAAGCAAATTATTATTCAGGGCTTGGACCTACAAACCAGATGTTCAACCGACCTACCTAAGCTTAACAACGTTTAAGTAGCTATTCCCATAAAGACCTTAGCAGATAACTTCCCAGATATTCTCTCAATAATGAAATCACACCTGGAATCTGGCAGCAATCACAGCATTTATACAATAAATACCTCTGAAAACTACTCTGAATGAACTTGTGTGGACATAGCAGTAAACAAGGTGTGAGTTTGAGCCATTGTCAATAGTGGCGCCCCTATCAATATAGTCAGTACAAAGCTGGTTAAAAAACTGAACATTGCGCCCAATGTTGCCCACTGCCAGGAATATGGAGCAGCTAGAGCGCATACAACTAAATCGCTGGTCACATACAGTACCCTACCTCTCAGATTTGGATCTATTGTAGTAACATCACCAGCTATAGTATTGCTGAATACAAATTATGCTATCCTAATTGGGACTGATTTCCTAAAAAGATATGGAGTTTTTACCAATCATAAGGACGATACTCTCACCATTCTTGGCCAGTCTATTCAACTTTACTATAACTGAAATAGGGAAGTTGAGAAAGAAACCCAGCCTATTCATAAATCTGGCCTACAAAGATGGAGTCATCCCAATCTGAGTATGTCAAAGCACGGTCAAAGATAAAAGCACTACACACTCAGATCAATGAGTTAAATGGCATTCCACTTTGATCAAATCAGAGAATCACTATACCATCCGGAGAACAAGTATTTGTCCCAACGAGACTAACAATTAATATCCAGAAGGACTTTATGGTGAAGTATATCAACCATGGTGTAAATCTCGATTTGAATCAAACATTGCCCCCGGTATTATCCCTCCTGGCCACGTAGAAATACATATCTTATGTGCAAACCTGAAAAATCAGCTATCTCCATCATGCAACATCAAACAAAACGCATTTCTACATCAGATCCCTACCTCAGAAATTCACTCATTACACAAGTTTGGAACTTTTGTCAAATTAGGGCTCCCCAATAAGGACCTACTCAGCATCAATAATGCTGTCCCTATGGCCGATTTAAGCAACCTGACCAACTCTGAGAAAAGCCAAGCTCAGGAGCTATTCTCTATATATTGGGAAATATTAACACAAGATGATTCAACTTGGGATGTTCTAAGGGTGTCACCCACAAACTTAATACCGGAGATTATAAACCAATTCAATTACGCCTGATTAGATGCTCAAAATCATCAGAATAAGCTGTATCTAAGGAGATTAAGGAACTCCTTGATAATGGAATGTTAGTCCCTTAAAAAAGTCCATGGGCAACACCAATTTTAATAGTGAAGAAAAAGGGTGGAAGCAACTGAGTAGTCATTGATTATCAGAAGCTAAACAACATCACTAAGAAGGATTTGTACCCTCTGCCATGAATTGGCGATGCCTTAGATAGGCTAGGGGGTGTGAGGTTCTTCTCAGCAATGGACCTTATCAGCGAGTATTAGCAAATAAATCTTCCTAAAGAGGAGCGCAAGAAATATGAAAATAATCCAAAAGGGCCTATTACAGCCAACAAGAATGCCGCAAGGCCTCTGCAATGCCCCGGATAATTTTCAGAGGGCTATGGACACAATTACGGGAGATTTGAAGTTGTAATTTGTACTAGTGTACCTTGATGATATCAACGCTTTCAGCCGCACTTATGACGACCACTTAGAACACTTAGAGGGGGTTTTCAGAAGTCTAGCAGCTGCAAACTTAAAAATCAATCCTAAAAAATGCCAGTTCTAAGACCAACTGGAATATTTCAGATTTGTAATTGATAAAGTGGGTCTTTGGCCCAACCCTCTAAGATGGATGTCATCTCTAAAATGAAATGGCCTAAATCCAAGTGCAATATTCAAGTATTCCTAGGCATGCTCAGTTACTATAGCCAATTTATTGCCACTTTCGCACAGCTGGAGAGCCGCTTTTCTATATACTTAAAGATAAGGTCCCATTCAACTGGACTCCAGCTTGCCAGGATGCATTTGACCAACTCTTATCGGCCCTTTTTGGCGCACCTGTTCATTTGATACCTGGACTTTGATTGTGAATTTATAATCCAAACTGATGCATCCCAAACAGCAGTGGGGCTGTGGTCTCCCAAGTTGGAGAAGACGGTGAAGAACATCCAATTGCCTTTGCTAGTTGAACCTTAGATGTTCATGAAAGGAACTACACGGTGATGGAATGAGAATGCTTAGCCGGCATATATGCTTGCAAGCAATTTTGGGTCTACCTTCATGGCACTCATTTCAAAGTTGTTACCTATCATGTTTCCCTAAGATGGTTAAACAACTTAAGAGAACCTGAGGCCAATTTTCCCGGTGGGCATTAAAGCTTCAAGCTTATGACTATATCATTGAGCATCAAGCTTGGGCAAAACACCAAAACGCTGATTGTCTATCCCAACTACACACCATAGCAACACTTAGTTGGGCTGCCAATGAGTTGTTTATGAAAATGATCAGCGGAGAGTATCATGATGAGCCTGAATCCTTCCAAAAAATATTATCAGATCTACAAAAAAATACATCCATCAAAAACGGGATGCTTTACAAGATCATTGAGGGCAAGAATTATATTTTTAAGACCCTTAGCCTGGACAGACCTTATAATGGCGGCGCATAAGGCCATAGGGTATGGCGGATTTAAGAAAATGAAAGAGCATCTAAGACACTTCTACCATTTGGAGTCAATGCATTTAGACATCCAAGAAATGCTAGAATGCTGTGCAGAGTGCCAAGGCGAAAAACCGTTCTAAAAAAGCACATCTTACCAGCTTGTTTAGCCCAAGTTTGCCTGGCACATTGTATCTATCAATGTTGGCCCACTTCCAACAAGCAATATGAATCCAATTACATAATTGTAGCCATCAACCACTTGACCAAATGGGTCAAGGCCAAGGCCATTCAGGAAGCTATAGTGGCAACAACCGCCAAGTTCATCTTGAAAACATCATACACAAGCATGGATGTCCCCAGATTATTCTGACTGATAGTGGAACCAACTTTACCACCAATGTCCTT
Source organism: Massospora cicadina (assembly GCA_022478985.1). Taxonomy (NCBI): domain Eukaryota; kingdom Fungi; phylum Entomophthoromycota; class Entomophthoromycetes; order Entomophthorales; family Entomophthoraceae; genus Massospora; species Massospora cicadina. Next base: position 224,141 of record JAKSZP010006601.1, on the reverse strand, counting down.
TCCAGGATCAACCAGTTAATGGAAGTATGAGGTGTGCTTTCTGCCCCATATCATCCTGAATCTAATGGGACTGTTGAGCGAGAAAATTGGACGTTGGTGAACATTATCCGGAAATTAATATCACACAAACCATCTGAATGGAGTCCTTATCTAAGTTTGACAGTATTTGCTTATAATATATCCTACCATTAATCAACCAGGATGTCTCCGTTTCAAGTATTATATGGTAGACACCTGGCCCTACCAACACTGCTATACTTGGCCCTAGAGGATCCTGGCGACAACACTTATACTCAGTACATCAAGAAGCTTAATGATGCTTTAATCAAACTACAAGCTCAAGCCTTTGATAACAGTTTTTCTGAGAAAAAGACCCGACATCAAAAGGACTTAGAGAATTGCTACACACTGGCTAAATTGAAGTTAACAACGAAGTTCTATTTTGCAACACCCATATTTTGGGCCAATTGCAAAAGTTAGATTGCATCTGGGTCAGGCCATTCGAAGTGATTGAGAATACATCTAATTTTATATAAACTATAAGGATATTAGGACCAGCCATATATACAACTGAGTCCATGCAAAATTCTTAAGAAGGTTCAATAAGTGGGCCGATTAAGAAAAAAAAATTGAAAAAATAATTATAATAAGAATAAAAGGAAAAAACAAGCAAACAAATATTTATATAATAATAGTTTTATATTAATTAAAACTTTAGTTTGCACTTGAGGTTTGGGAGAGGATCCAACTTCAGAATCAATGGGCATTCAGGCTAAACTTAACAATAAGAGCAACATACTTTAGTCTCATTGGACGTTCAGGCCAAAGTTGCCAGATAGAAGACCCAACTCCATGCTCATCAAGCATTTGGGCCAATGATAACAGATCAACAAAGGATAATTGGGAATCTTAAGGCTTATGTTTAAGTCAAGTGGGGGGAAATGTCAGATTCTGGTGGTTGACTCAAAAATGAACCTTCAACAACCATCAGATTAGGCTGATTATCCTTTCAATGCTTGAGATAATACCTTAACTCTCACCTCAAAGCCTATTGCAATTACATGGTTCAGGCTAAATATCTCAACTTAACTTCAATCAAGTACTTTATCAATAGCTTGGGCGAATATGCTCACACATTATGGAAAATTATCTATGAATCAAATCTCAGCAATTGGTCCCAATTATCTGGAACACAATCAACTAACTAATATACAAAATTGTTTAGGACCAACCCAAAGTTGACATCTAAAAGTCTCATGGACTATCAGACAAATGAAAAATGTAATCAATTTCCCACCTTAGGGCGAAATTCATATGTTAATCCATGTAATTGGCATGATAACACTTGCACATGAACCACCCAAAAGGGAGTACCTAGTGCTAATGAGAGAGAGGCCTGCCAATGTCCCTATTAGGGGTACATCATCTACTTTAATTGATGCAAGAATTTCACAGAAGGTGTGTTTCATCAGCAGTATGATGAAACTCAAATCAAGAAGATCCTAGGACAGTTTTGCATGTTTTTATTGCAATTTTTGTCCCTGAAATTCTCCCGATTTTGTGAGTATTTTGCCACCAATAAACCTAAGGATAGGTCTCAGTTGAATCAATTCAAAGGCCAAACTGAGATGGTAAATTATCTGTTAAAATTGTGCGCTCAAATGTGGCCAGGAGATGCCCTAGAGGTATAAATACCAGCGCCTGGACTAATGACTGATTATCAAATTAAATACCTTCTAATAAAAGATATTTTATTTCATCTCTTTCCCAGTTTTATCATCTAAATCATTTCTCTGGAGAAGTGTTGACAAGCCTGTAGTACTGAATCCCCAGTTTGTTTAAAACCTGCCTCAGAAAAAACCCAATTACGTTGGGAAAATTAAGCCCAAATTTGACCAGAAGAGTTATGGCTATTAAAATATTCCTAGTGAGTTTCCAAATGGTGGGAATAGTGTAAGCCACTGGCAATATTGAGGATCAGTCTATGAAACTTCATCCCAATTAAGCATGCAGGATAATAATAAACAAGCGAGCGATCCTCAGAATTTGAAAAGGATTCTTGGTTATAATTGAACATTGTCAAGGGAATGACTTGTGGACTTTTAGGTAATCACATCCTGCCATGCAAAAAGGCGGCCTGAAATATAGTAACAAGTGGGGTTATAAGGCCCTAATCATCATTGCAGCAAACCAAACATCCTATTGGAGAGTTGCCTCAAAAAGTACATTCTTTGACTAGCCACTTAAAGCTTGAGTTTGAGGTGCAAGCCATACCCAATCATGTAATCTAAAATATACCAATTCTGGGCGTTCTCATTAAATTAAGCACCTAAACAATATGTTCTTGTTATAGCCCCAACTGGCCAAGGCTCAGTGATCAAACATGACAACATGTCTTAGTCATCCAGTGGGCTACATGATGGATTAAAGTCATCCCATTGTTACCACCTTAAATTATAATAAAGATTAGAGTACATTTACAACCTTTAAATGTCTTTCTGGCCTCTGGTCACCTGCGTAGCTATGTCATTAGTATTTAGACCAAGAAACGTCATTAAGTTACTAGATAAGAAGTAAAGGACACCTTTGGTAAATATTCACTGTTGGCAACTCAACTTTATGGCGCTAATGCCAACTATGTTCTGGAACAGGCTTCCTAAAGAGAAACCAAATGTGAGGTCAAAAAATACGTATAAAACAAACCATGTAATAACGCAAATGGACAACAATTTTACTAGTGTTAATGAGAGTTTCAGGTGGGTAAAAAACGCATACCCTCCATCTAAAAAAGTATCCCAGAAAGAGCTAAGTTAATTGTATGATAAATAATGCGTGTGCCTAATGAATCCTGGAATCCCAGTGACTCCCTGGCCTGAGGATCAAGAGCCCAAAGCTCAAACCACTATCTCCAAAAACAAATTATTTCTAAAACTATCCTATTGGTATCTACTTGAAAATCAAGTCTCATTAGAGCTGACGGGATTAAAACCATTGATTCAACTTTTTAAGTCCTATCCTTAGGAAAATCCATTTATTATTGCTCAACCACTATAATCATGGGCTTAGACCTGGTCTTTCTTGCAATACAATTTACTATGTTACCTAAAATTATTCAGAAAATATATAAACTTTCATGTGCTCCTATATTCACATTTAAACAAGTTTGCATGTTAAAAGGTTTAAATTTTTATTTAGAGTTTTCTACAAACAAGTCACCTAGATTGGTTATAATTCTGTAAAATTTATCTAAATCGAAGCATAAATTTTTTAAAATAGCTAAATTAGAAAGAAAACTAAATATTCAACTTTTCTAAAGCAGTATAATTTTATATTACATCAGCTAATCCAGTTGCTCAGTAATAATTTCTAGAAATGAATATAGAAAACATCTATTTAGCCTTAGAGCTGGAATCTTGAAGGAGGAGTTTATTTATACTTTAGGCCTCTTTAGGAAATTAAAACTTAATATCCAACCAGTAATGTTGTGAAACATAATCATGACTAAATGAATATGATAGTCTATAAGCCTTGTTGCTGGTGGAGCATATACTTGAGTTATGTTTTTCTTTGAAGAACGTGGTGTCAGGACAATCAAGTTAGGGATAACATACAAAATTAAATTCTATGAAAACTTTTAATGACTTAATTGAAACATAAATTACTGGAAGTATGTTTGAAAACCCTTTATATGAGTTTTGATTTATACTAAATGATAAGGTGTAAAAGCTATTTTTTTATAAAAGGTTAAGACTCATTGAAGTACTATATATAATCAAGAACTTTGATGGGCGCATTCCATGTCTGGAAAAAGATGTATATCAAGATACAATTTCACAGTATAAATTTAATCAGTATTATTGATGTTCACATTAGTCTTTGCTGTGGCTTTTGCTTACATACAGAAAAAGGTTTTAAATTATCTGAAATCAGAAAGTCAACACATAAGGCTTTTATACTAAATGGAATGAGGTTGGCACCTGGGTGAAATAAATCCTTAATAGGGCCTGGTCCCTCCACATCAATTTGATGGTAAATCAAGTAGGAAGATCACTTGAGTCATAAGGTTAGTAGGGTTGCTAGGGAGGCCATCTAATCCTAATCTATTGGGACACAAGCTGGTGTAATAAATAAGATAGAACAGTGATCAGCACCTTTATAAGAATAAATTTTTGGAGCATATGTAAAATAAGTCTGGCGGAGTGCTGCATAAGTTTATACTTACTAATATTGGCTGAGATCAGTAAAAATTAGAAAAATTGTGAAACACTAGGTAAAGGATTCACTTAAAATAGAAAAAAGCACAATAGATAAATCTTCAATATCATATATTACTTTTTTATTATGACACAGAATTTTGAAATTCATGTACCTCTAGAGGCTGACATATAGAGACAAAATCTCATATTACTGCTGGTTTTCCCCAAGCTCTATTTTCTTTAAGAAGGCCAGTGATCTCACCTGTGAGGCTACTGTAGAATTTTATTAAATTTGGTGTGGCAAATAAAACATTCACTTCAACATAATCATATCCTTTTAATCAACTTACTTATTCTTTGTGGACCTTACACAGTCTGTGGCCTCTTCATATAGATTATATAAGTTAGAAACTTTCTTAACACCCTGTGAGAATTAAGGTTTTGCTTGCAAAGGTTTCCTAGTTGCTTCTTTGGTACCAATAACTATGGGCTAATGGTAGTCTAACTTATTTCTCTTATCTTTGAAAGAAAGGCTTTCAATTGAGATAAAATGATGTTTTAGTGTTCTGTGAACTTTTATATTCCCGCTCTTCTGCTGTTGTTATCATGTTTTGATACTAGATTATTTTTCTTGGCTTCTTTAGTTTTTTTCTTGCAATGCTACTTAACCATCCAAAGGCTAAAGTTGCACAGGTCCCATTTTACGCGCAAGAAGTTTATTGCTATTAATGTACATCCTTTTTTGTAATATTTGATGCCTCAGCGTATGCAAAGTAAAAAGACTGATTTATTTAATAACTCTAATGCATTCATGTTGTGAGTTAAGGTCTTAAGGCAAGGATATATTTTCATCAATTAAACAACTTTCTTGGACAATTAATGCAGTTAATAAGCTCTTTTATCCTACATCGATGAATCCCCCCTTGGGTTGGGACCATCTAGTACTAAAAAAAAAAAGCTCTTTTATCCTCATAATGCCTAATTGGTTTTTTGGCTATGCTTTTAAAAAGACCTCTGTTCAATCATTTTGTGTGTTTAATGAGAATAAATGCTAATCCCCAGATTAGCATTCATTTGAGTTATCAGTTGACTTGCCATTTGTATAGATAAATTGCAGAGCTACACTCCAGCTGCACTTCATCTCATAAAATTGCCACTGCTTTTTAAGCAAATGTTAAGATTCTGATATGACTGGATGATAAGACCTAAGTACTTATGGCGGAATGGGTGAGATTGGCTGAACCAAGTTTTATAATAATATGGATGAAATCACCTTGACATGAGGTGGTAGGTTGACCCTGAACTTTGAACAAATATTTAGTGGATCGCCTCCAAATCAGGTAATAAGGAAATGTCAACATACAACAAATAATTAGTAGATCGCCTTGAACTAAGGTGATAGTGAGCTTAGAGAATAGTAGAATCTTCTGGAACCAATGAAATATGGCTAAATCAAAAAGTCCAAGCAAAGAGAACGGTATCATCTTAAGTTACTGATATATAAGTGAGATGGGGCAATTGAAGAAGGTTGTTAATAGGATTGAGAGTGAAAATCAGAAGGGATCTGCTTATATTTAAATAGATAAATTATTTTGTGTTCAGAGCTAATTGCTTTTTAATTTTATTTTATCTTTAAAATGTTTGGTGGACCAACAATCCTCACATTATCCATCTGTTGTTTGGTGGGTTTGACCCGTGGGACCCTTAAGATGTATCCCAACAGTATCACCAAAAATAATAACAGGCCATTTCAGCGTGGTACATGGAGCAGTTAAGAAGATGTATTTAAGGTTAGATAAACAACGGTATTGGGCCAAATGCATGTAACCATACATGAAGTATAGAAGCCTGTTTAACTTGTATGATTTAGAAGTGTCCAAACCCTTGCTACCAGCATAAACTCTTGCCTACCTTGTTGCTATCTAGCATGGTCAGTGTGGAACCTATATCCATGGGTCTCCATAGCCATCACTAAATTCTAGAAGCCATTTAACAATTAACCAGGTATGCCAAGGCTTCCTCTGTCTCTGCTTCCACAACAAAGGCTACGGCCTTATTATTTTTTCACTCTATCTACATAAAACATGGATTCTAGAGTGACTTATTTTTGACAACAGATTATATGCTTACATCTTAAGTTATTCAAGAACTGATGACATTGTTTGATAGCTGGTAACACTCCAAGCCTCTATAATCCTTCAATAAAGGTAACAGCAGAATAAGAAAACCGTATCCTAGTATATTTTTTGTGAGATGGCAGCCAGCAATCACATGCGGTGGAATCATTATATACCATCCGTTTTGTTAGACTACTGGATAATTATTCAATGTTTAGTCAAGATGTCGCTGTCCCAGGCCTTGAATGAGAATGAACCACATTTTACCTAGCAGTAATCAACCACTGATAGAATCTTCGCTCCTGAAACTTATAAATTAACCATAGAGCACTGGCTGACAAAATCATTAAGTTGCAAGTGCTTGCCATGAAAAGGATTGTCACGACCACTACAAAGGATTTTGCAATTGAATGCCCATTGTGAGATTTTGAGGATTAGCTCATTTATTAAACGTAATCCTGTTTTGATAGTTGGGAAGAGTTTTGGCTGATATATCCTCAATTATGCTATGTGTCTTATGGTATTTCCTAAAAGTTCAGAAGCTCACAAAGCTAAACAATTATACTTGACTCTTTTGGTCTCTTCTGGGTTTTGTTCCCTCTCTAATCGGGAACTCCCCAAACTCAGGTAATAATGACAAGCTCCCCTAAATGCTTGTCTACACTTCTTAATATGAAGATCAAATCAATGTAAGACGATATAAGATGAAAATAGGCTTAAATAAAAATATGATGATTTTATTTTAGGGCCAGGTGCCAGTATTTTATACCTCTATGGCATCTCCTGGCCATACTCATCTATTATATAAGTTCATTAAAGCCATGCCAATCCATTATGGATTATGGAAGTGGCTATTAAAAATACCCAAGTTGATTCAGCCCTTTCTCTAACTTGATTTCAATCATTTCAGCATGATTGGGGTCACTACTACTCTCATAATTGGGAAGATTATTAGGCTACATATTAGCACCTCAGTGGTGTATATTTGCCTCTCAACCAGTTCGATTACATTTCATCAAACAGCTGATGAAATTCAATAAATGGGTGAAAGACATATGGAATTCAATAAATGATGCACCCCTAATTGGGATGTTGGAAGGATCTCTCAGTAGTAGTAGGTACTCCTTATTTGGGATGTTCATGTGCAAGTACTATCATGCCAATTACAATGATTGACATACATAAAAATTTAAAATTATTTAATCATAAATGCATTAAAATCAAAAATGCAATTAGGCTTGCGCCAAAATTCACTTGGTTCACCCAAGTGGATTCCATATTCGGCCATAATGATATTATATCATAGCTATTAATAGCTATGATAATTAGGTTGTTTAAAAGCAAATAAGGCGGTTTTGAGGTAAATCTGATTTATCAGATTATGCAGATAAATTGGCAAGGATCAAAAGATCCATCACTGGGAGTAATCTATCAGCATTGATGGTTTTATTAAAGGGTCTATTTTCAAGTCAATCATCAAAATCTAATATTTCCCCCACTTGACTGGAATATAAACCCTGAGTTTTCCCAATTTTATCTTTGATGTCTTTAAACAGTACCTTGTCTGCCTACTGCAATTTCATCACTTCGCTCAATCCTAAACAATGTCATTGTTTTAATCAGTTAGACAGGACTTTGTGGAACATATGTTTGTAAGCTCCCTACAGGCACCTCAGTTTGGTCAACTTGTTACTATTATGACATTAATGACGTCTACTAAGCTGGGACTATTGTTGAGGAGGAGTCTAACCCTGCTGTTGAGCATACCCAAGGATTGGTGGGTTATGAACTTCTGCCAAGTTCTTCCACAATCCTTCTGGTGGATACTTTCAGGTTCATTTTTGACCCTCAATATAAATTTTTCACTACAATCTATATATTGGGATGGTGATCTTCTGGTGAAATTTTCTTTTCCCTCAGCTATTTCCCAATGACTCAAGCATATAATGTAGTTCTGGGTTCATTCAATATTTGTGTCAAGGCCAACTTATTGAATAAATAAGGGCCAAATATGAGAGGCTTTAAAATCCCATTCATCCTTTGCTTGCTAAGGATATGACCATACAACCTCAAGATTCTGTCTAAGTTGACAGCTTTGTGGAGGAGGTCCTCAGTTCTTGGTCCGCGCCACCTAAAAATAGGCCTAATTTCGCTTCATCCTTGGGTCTAAATACCCATGATGTTCATTTTGGCTCAGCTTTTTGGGCAGCTTTTGAGGCTTTGCATCAAGATAGCGTGGATGAATACCTCCCTAAAATGCCTTACTTGGCCATCTTATGTTCATTGTTCCCAATCAGATGCCTTCAGGCCGGCTGTTGCATAATACCCCCTTCTTGAGTGGTGAAAAAAAACCAGGTTTAGCATGTTCTGCTGGCGACCCCAGAAATGTATCAGTACCAGAGTGATTAATTGGTCAACTGTCTTATTCTGGGCGTTTGTTTTCCACCCAATTGCGGCCTTGATTGGATCATGGTTAACGGTTTTGTGCCTCCCCTCCCAATTTTTGCTGGGTAATCAACTACAACTAGCATGCAGCACATCTGGCTTTATGCCGCTACAGCCCTTTTACTTGTCACCCAGCAACTATATTGAGCCGAATTGGTGCACAAAGATGAGGAATCAGGTACTGAGTCACCTCCTCTTCTTGAAGCGGAGGAAAAAAACCTTGCTGATTAATTTTTTTACCAATAAATTTCGATTTTAATATATATATTATTTCTTTATTACAACTATCTTTTATATATTGTTATTTTTAAGTATATACTCTGTTTATTATATCTTTTTTTATTTTTCACTAACATTATCATTTTCCCTATTAATTATTTTCCTATAATTGTGTATTCTTATTTTTATTTTCATTTCTTCTAATTGGCCCTCTTTTAAATCTTCTTAGGAATTTAGCATGGACTTGGTTATAGATATGACCCAAATTTTTCTTCTTAATAGTGTATTTAAAGTTTGACGTTTTCTCAATTATATAATATGGGCTGACCCAAATGTGATTTAACTTGTGAGTTTGGTCCAAACCATGGGTATTACAAAATAATATATCATCATCCACAGCAAATTTAGAAAGATCATACCAATTTTTTGATCTTTTGCATGTTGGGCCTTACAAAGTTCGAAGCTATCATTAAGCCTGGGCTTACAGTTTGATTAAGGTTTCTGCAAGCCACTTGACATACTGAGAATAACTTAACGCTTGGGGCTCTTGTAGAAAAAATATAACAGTAGTAAAGCTGGATGTTTCCCATATAGAAGTTGAAAAGGGGACATTTTTGTGGCTGAATAGTAAGAGAGTTATATGCAAAAATGGTTAAACTGAGGAATGTAATCCATTCAGTGGGCTTTTGGGAAGTTGGCTTCCTTGGGATATTGAAAAGGGTTTCATTAACTCGTTCTACTGCACAATTTGTTTCTGGGTGGTATGACATTGATAGGGCACCACACACTCCCATTAGCTCATTGAGTTTCTGGAGAATCACTGCGGTGAAATTTGTGCCAACAACCATTAGTATGAAATGAGGACATCCATGCTAAAGAATAACTTGCTCCAAGATTAATTTAGATGTGGCTGAGTCTCCTAAGTCCCAAGTAGCCCTGGCTTTGACCCATTTTGTTTAGTGATTGATTGCCACAATAATATTTGGCTTTTGCATTGATAATCAGTAGGCGTCTGACAACATCTATAGATGAAGTGTGCCAAGTGAATTTGGGCCAAACAAGCTGATACAAAGTAGCTTTTAAGAATGGATTTTCACCTTGGCACTCTTGGAAACAACTCAAGGTTTCATGGATGTTGAAATGCATTGATTCCTAATAATAATTTTGCTTGAGTTGCTCCTTTGTTTTCTTGAAGCCTCTATGGCCGGTGGCTTTATGAGCAGCCATATTTATATCTGCTCAGGCTGAGTAGTGGGGAAATATATACATATCTTCTCATCGATCACCTTGAAAAAGACTCATTTTTCAATGTGAGTGTCCTTTCTTAGTTCAGAGAAAATTTTCTGCACTGCTTCAGGCTCATAAGCAAAAACTCTATCAACCATTTTCTGGAATAAAGCATCTGCAGGCTGAAAGAGAGTTGCTACAATGGGCAGATGAGACAAGCAATAAGCATACTTATGCTTAGCACCAGCCCAATGCTTAATAGTATAGTCATAATCCTGTAGCTTAAGTTCCAACCAAATTAAACATCCTTCTTGATCTTTCAAGTTATTAAGCCAGCTTAGGGATGCATGCTCAGTAACCACAGTAAAATGCATTCCATGAAGATATACTTTGAACTGTTTATAGGCATATATAACTGCCAAACGTTCCCTTTCTGTCACCATATATTTTATCTCATGGGCATTTAGGGTCTGACTAGCATAGACTACTGGATGCTCTTCGGCATCTTCTCCAACTTGAGACAAAACAGCTCCAACCACTGTTAATGTTGCATTCATCTGAAAAATAAACTCTCGGTCAAATTCAGGATAACACAATGCTGGTGCAACTAATTTTGCCGAACAAAGCTGGTCAAATACCTCCTGGAAGGCTGAATTCCACTCAAAATGGACCTTATCCTTAAGTAGATAAAACAAGGGATACCAATTTGAGAAAAGTCAGTAATAATGCCAAATAATACCCAAAAATACTTGAATATCTCGATTGGATTCAGGCCTCTTCATCTTAGATATTACTTCCAATTTGGTTGGTTGTGGCAAAAGACCTTCTTTATCAATTAAAATTCAAGGTACTCTAGTTGGACTTAAAGAATTGACACTTCCAGGGCTTGATCTTTAAGTTTGCAACTGCTAACCTTTTGAAAGCCTCTTACAGATGTTCTAGGTGTTCATTGAAAGTGCGACTGAAAACGTTGATATTGTTTAGGTATACTAGTACACATGAAAATTTCAGATCGTCCAATATGGTGTACATTTCTCTCTGGAAGGTCACTGAAGCTTTAAAGAGTCCTTGGGGCATCCTCATCAATTGAAATAACCCCTCCTGGGTAATAATGGCGCAATTTACTCTCTAAGCTTCAGGCATGTCAATCTGCTAATACCCACTATTTAAATTCATCTCTGAAAAGAGCTTAGCACCCCAAAGCCAATCTAGGGCATCGTCAATATGATGAAGAGGTTAGGAGTCCTTTCTTGTAATGTTGTTGAGCTTCTGGTAGTCAATAACAACCCTATTGCTTCCATCTTTCTTTATTACAATTAGAATTGGTGCAGCCTAAGGACTCTTGGATGGTATTAACATACTGCGGTTATAAAATTCCTTAATCTCTTTTAATGCAACCTCCTTAGCAGTTTTCAAACGTCTAATCAGTATTAATTGGGTAGGTATATGATCCTCAGTATCTATCATATGGGTCACTCCTCTTGTGCATCCCAAGTCAAAATTATCCTTAGCAAATACTTCATGGTTTTTTTGAATAATGCTTGAACTCAGTCCTTCTCCTGTTCATTTAGTTCACCTAAATCAGCCATATGTATGACATTATGAACATAATGTAACTCATCGTCAGGAAGCCCTATATCATTCAGGGTTCCAAACTCTTAAAAAGATTTTAATCTCTGTTACAGAGATCAAATGGAGATAGGCCACCACTTGTTGCTTTTTAATGAAAATGGGCCGATTCTGCATGTTTGAGAAGAGTATACTGATTTCTTGATGCCTAGGAACAATTATCCCGGGTGCTATGTTAGGTTCAAGTCGAGTTTGGGACCATGGTTGATAAACTTAGCCATAGAGTCCTTCTGGGATCTGAATCGTTAGCCCAGTCGGGACTATTGCCTGCATTCCAGAGTCCAAAGTTAGCTCCCTGTTTGCTCGAAGGGGTATGTCCTTAAACTCATAGATTTTCGTTGGTAGGGGCTTGACTCGGCGCTTCAATCTAGAGTATTCAGTGGGGATTATCTCGTCCTGATAGGCTAAATTAATAAATGATTAGGGTTTTTAAGTCCCAATTTTGCGTTTTTTGTATAGTAAATCTGGATGGTTTGGTTTAGGATAGTTAAGGTGTCATCATATGACTATTAACCACTTTATATCTTCTCATAAAATCGGTACCAATAAGGACCTCATAGTTCTTATTATGCAGAACTATAGCTGAAGTGATACTACTATAGATTCAAACCTTATAGGTAAGGCACTATATGCCCCAAGTGCACTAGTGGTTTGTGTTCCTGAAGTGCCATATTCTTGATCACGGACAACGTCCAGAGATATTTCCAACTTCTTTACCAACTTAGTACTAATGATATTTAAAGGAGTGCTACTATCAATAATGGCCTGAACATGGACCTTATTGACAGCAATATCATCATACGTGCGCTCAGAGTATGGTTCAGAAGTGTTTATAGGTTAATAGAATCAGAGTTGCCTGACTTCAAGTGTTATTTGATGCATAAACAGATTTCAGGAAAGTTTTTCACTAGAGTCTGCATGGGGATTGCAACCTGCACATCCTTTAAAGAGGGCAGATCATGGGAGCGAGTAGTATGATGATCAATGCCATGGTCCATAATTTGCTTAGCATATGTTTTAGCCAACTCTATTCAGGCTTCTTCTGAAGTTTCTCTTGGCTTATGGCCTTTCCATGATCTGGTTGTGACTATATGTACATCATCAGCCATGATATGGTGCAGGCTATCTTTGGCTACTTTGTCAGCCAAGAAAAGCTTGCCAGGGTCAGGTGGAATGTGTGTTAAGTTATAAGTGGAGATAGAGCATTCCGCCTCTACTACACCTGCTCTTTTCCCACCTTCTCTTCATTGTCAACCTTTGAGGCCACATTGACCCCAGATTTTCTATCCACCCGTCTGTAGCATTGGCTAGCAAAATGTCCCTTTTGGCCACAATTATGACAGGTAATCGACCCTCTTTTCTGATCATTTTTCAGATTTATAGGATGATTGTTTTTTAACTGTTAATTAAAATTTGTATTCTTTGGTCCCAAAAATAGAAATTTCTAATGGTTTTAGGGATTATTAGGGTTGTCAAAGCCACTTGCGCACTGTTTCAAATAATCTGTGAGTTCTAATGCTCCCATGGTCCTATTAAAGGCTGGAATCATGACATGCTGCAAGTCAATGTATGGCTTGAAAGCATGTTGCATGGCAATCTTAGTAAAGAATACAATCATAAATTAGGACCAATTAAGACCTCAGCCTCATGGTAAAATCTATCCACAAAGTCTCTAAGAAACTCATTCCTCTGGAATCGATATTGAGTATATCCATCTTTGGGCTGATAGCTTATAAGGCCCTCTGAATTGTCTTATTACAGTGTTTTTACGCATTGGAATAAGACCAGTCATCACCCAGATAGGGCATAATAAGATCAACAATATGGGAGTCCAGGCAATTACTGAGAGATGTAGACTTTGCATGATCAGATCCTCCTCATATGGCTTTCTTGAACAATTTTATGAATTAATGTGTGCTCCCTTCTTTGTCAGATCTCAGCAAATTCAAGGGCTTAAAGTCATCGCGTCCAGAATTGGTTAGTGGTGTCACGCTTTGTCTAGAGTTTTAACTTCTTGGGGAATCTTATGCTAGAATTGGTCCACATTTGTGATTAGTGTCATCTGGAGTTGGGATGGAAGCAAAAATTTTGGGCATTGAATGAACATCTGAAATATCCATTTCAGCTTCCATCTCGACCCCTGAAGATTCTGCTTTGTAGTATTATTCCAAACTGCTCGATTCAGACTATTGAATTTGGGCCTTATTTAATATCCCCAGTTGTTTTCTGTCCGAATACTTAGAGGTTTTACTGCTCTCCCCCCTTGAGGACTAGTTGAACAGTTGCAACTTTTCACCTTTAGGGCATCGACTTCCTTTTTAAGATCCTCTTTTTTTCTAAAGGTAATTTGAGAAGCCAGTATATGATTCACATCTTTGGTCAGATTTGAAACACTGTCATTTGTTGCCAATAGCTGGGTTTAAAGGTCTTGTTTCCCTTAGAAAGTTCGACATTCTTTGCGTGCATGGATGATATTGTTGACCAGAGTTTTAAAGTTCTTTATTAATTTGCGCAAATTCGTCCTCATAATTTAGACCTACTGGCATGGTAGCCAGACTGTTGGGACTAAAGGAGGTCTGAAGGCGGGTCCTTCGAAGCTTGGTGAGGTGGACAGGTGAGAGTAGGATTTAACCTTAACAACAGGTTCAGAAGTACCAAAAGTTAATAGTTAGGAACTTAACCACTCTGGTTCAGAGGTCCCAAAAAACAAGAGTAAACTTTACAAAGAGCCTAATTAAAGGTAGAAGTGTAAAAGTATTTTATTAATTAAATAATTAGCACCTTAAATAGTGCTAAGAAGAGAAAAGATAAGATAAGGGATATAAGGAATGATCAGCGTGTACCCTGGTGGAATTGGGACCTGTAGGAAAGTCCCAATACTAGGATAGGTGGAAATAAATAAAAGTTTGGGTTGAGATTAGATAACAGATAGGAAATGTAAATATTTCCTGAATTTGGTCTAATTCTGGCAAACCTCCAAATTCTGTATTCCAATCAAATTGAACTCCATTTTTGAAATTATTGGGCCATCTGCAAATTATGCCCTTTGTATAATTATATTGATTTTCCCCCTAAACAAGCCTTTCACCTAATCCAGGGAGAATCCCAATACAGACCTTAGCGCTTTTTTGTAATATGCCCAACTCAGATCAGCATATTCATCAAGCTGAACATGCATGGTTTTCAACTCCAGGTGATTTTTTCAAGCAGAAGTGGCATCTTCAGTAAAACGTTTTGTCTGAGATTATAGAAATTTGGAGCAATTTTCAATCTCTGGCAGCATTTATTAATATTATGGACCCACTCACTGGTCAATCCATGTAAAGAGAGGACCACAGCTGCAATCTTCAGAACTTTTTCATTAAGTTGTTCTTCCAAAGTGTTTACTCTTCTGTGGGAATCGTTGACCTGTTCTGTATTATTGCTGATAGCCTTTCTATCTTCGTTGAGCCTGGAATTCAGCTATCCAGTAAGTTCAATTGGGAAGATCGCTCCTCCTCTTGTATTAGTATATCACCGCAAGATTTAGATTCTGCCAAGCCAGAATTATTTAAGTGCTTGATTGAGGACTGTACAAAGCTAACTAAGAACTCTTTGGGTTCTTGTGTACAGTTGAGGTGTCTGGCCAGAGTTGCCATGGTCACCTCTCAGTACCTCATATACATCTCCATTACGAAGGCCTGATCCTTCAAATAGTAAAACAGCCCAAAAGATAGGTCCACCTGTAATGTACTGATCCTATAGCCATTAAATAGGATCTCCATCATCTCCTTCAAGCTATCAGAGGTAAACTTGATAGGGCCTGTTGTGTCCACATGCCCTCCTCCCTCTGTGATTAAATCTAAGGAGTACAAAGCACTCTCCTCATTATTTTAGTGAGCACTGGTGAAGTACTCAGTGATTCTCTTTCACTGCTTTCCATATTATTTCCATCATATCTTCTGGCAGCTTCTGCCTGGTATTTTAATGAATAATTCATATTAAAAATGTAACGTGGTTTCTAGTGAGCACCAATTGTGAGAATTTGAGGACTAGCTCGCTTATTAATGTAATTCTGTTTTGATAGTTGGGAAGAGTTTCAGCTGATATATCCTAATTATGCTATGTGTCTTACAATATTTCCTAACCGTTTGAAAGCTCACAAAGCTAAACAATTATGCTTGACTCTTTTGGTCTCTTCTAGGTATTTTTCCCTCTCTAATCTGGAATTCTCCAGACTTAGGTAAAAATGACAAGCTCCCCTAAATGCTTGTCTACACTTTTTAATATGAATATTAACTTAATGTAAGGCGATATAAGAGGAAAATATGCTTAAATGGAAAAATGATGATTTTATTTTAGGGCCAGGAGCCAGTATTTTATACCTGTATGGCATCTCCTGGCCATACTCATCTATTATATAAGTTCATAAAGCCATACCAATCCGTTATGGTTTATGGCAGTGGTTATTAAAAGTACCCTAGTTAATTCAGCCCTAGAATTAACTTGATTACAATCATTTCAGAATGATTGGGGGCACTACTACTCTCATAATTGGGAAGATTATAAGGCTTAATATTATCACCTAAGTGGTGTATATTCGCCTCTGAACCAGCCCAATTTGAGTTTCATCATACCGCTGATGAAATACATCTTCTGTGAAGTTTTTGCATTGCATAAAGTAGATGACGCACCCCTAATTAAGACATAAGCAGGTCTTTCTTGATAGCACTAGCTACTCCCTATCTGGGCTGTCCATGTGCATTTACTATCATGCTGATTACAATTATTGACATACATAAAAATAGCTTTGATTAAATATAAATGCATTAAATTTGAAAATGCAATTAGTTTTTGCCATAAGTTCACTTGATTCACCCAAGTGGATCCCATAATAAGCCATAATGATATTAGACCATGGCTATATTTAGCTATGATAATTGAGTTGTTTAGAAGCAACCAAGGCGGTTTTGAGATGAATCTAATTTATCAGAGTATGCAGATGAATTTGGAAGGATCAAAAAATCCATCAATGGGAGTAATGTATCATCATTGGTGGTTTCACAAATGGTTTTATAAGTCGATCATCAAAATCTAAAACCCATTAATCATTTCTTATAACCCTTTTAAATTTAAATCTCGTCTTATTATATCATCATCGCCCTGGAGGACTCACAACAAGTTTGACAACTCTTAGTCAGGCCAATATTACATCCTATACAAGGCTAGTTTTGAGTCTTTCATTGCATAGGCTGTCCAAGGAAATGTGGTTAATAAAGTTCAAGTTAGGCTCCTTCAGGTCCATGTCCCCTAAACAGGATCTTGAGGGAGGCACTGTCATTATTTGTATAGAGAGCAATCCAAACTCTTAAAGTTCCTAACAATGAGCAATTTATATGCCCCCCAGGATCAGGCCTCACTGACACAAATTTGTCATGTGATAGATAGATGTACTTAAATTGGCAAGAGCTAATAAATGGGAACAATAATCATCAAAAGGTAAAAATTAACTGGGGTTACAATTGATAACCTGGTCAAAATCACATCTTAAATCCCAGGGCTGTAATACTAAAGCACTAGGACATTGGGATCACGTCAATCCTGCTGTTGGCATAGATAAATGACCGCAGCTCGACCCTCCTACTGGATGAGAAGTGAACAATTTTGATCAAGGAGGACTAAAACGCTCTCTACGCCACTAGGCACCCTCACTTCATATAAATATTGAGGAATAATACCATAGTACAGTTATTTTAAATTATTTCCTATAATTTATATTTAGCTTACATTTTACTTTTGCTTTGCATATATGACAATAGCTTTAGCAGACATATAGAAGAATATTTCCAATAAATGGACCCTTTGGTAGCAAAAGTGCTTTGCCATTGCCTTTAAGAAGCCATTTCGTTGCTAAGAGCCACCACAAAGAAAGCAAGAATCCCTAACTAGGACATTTTTGGCAACAAAAAATTAGTTAATAGCTTTACTATAATGGTGAAATTAATAGTGGCAAAGTTAACTGATACTTTTTAGGAGTTCTTATCTAAACCACACTAACCCCATACTGTCACATAAAGTGCTCTTAATATCTCATAAAATTTTGTAAACTATTACCTGTGCTGTGACAATGAATGACCAAAACCATAAAGACAAATAATGGTGTTTTCATCTAGAAGTTATAGCTTGTAGGCCTGATGTACCAAAAACCTTCTTATGGTCCAGATCTGTTGTGAGTCTAAATTTTACTCATCAACTTTGTAGAGACAATGTTCATCTGGAGCCCCACTATCAATAGTTGCTCAAACCTTTATTCAATTTACCAAAATTCTGAATAGGTACAGTTGGAATACCATGTAATACCAATATATGTAAAATGGCAGCATCTTAAGCCAAATAAAGTAATTGTAAAAGATGTTCAGCTGTATCAGGGAAATTCTTTTTAATGGGGGTCATCAGTATAAAAATGTATAAATTTTTCAATGCAAGTTTATATTGCCCCATGTACCATGGTTGTCTTAGAGCTGCTTCACATCTAGTTGAAACTCCTCTTCAATTTATCTACGCTTTATTGCATTTGCTTTTCTTGAGTGACCACATGTTCTTCATATAATTCTTAATATTGAGGGCTTGGGGTCATTATCCATAAAAATGAGTGCTAAAGATATGTTGTTCTGTTGCTCTGCATGATCAGGTGGAAAGTTAGCATAGGGTAAAAAAAGATTTATCTTTTTCTATAACCCCTTTTTTCCTGCATAGGACAATTGATTGCCAGTAAGTATAACCACATTGCCATCGCCTTTTTTCTACAAAATTTAAAACACGGCATTTTCTAATAAACTTGTGATAGGTCAGTCAATTTTATGCATCAACAGGCTTAATTTATTATCAATTAGTAATGGATATTCTATTGGACTACTTTTATTATTAGAAGTTTTTCTCACATAGTTTGCAATGATTGTATTTGTATTTCTATCACTTATTTTTGGGGTATCAAATGTAATAAAATTTTTCAGTATGCTACCATCTGTTCTGTTTTTGTATCCAAATTTAAGGCTAAAACCATTGCCTGATGCAAATCTCTATAGGGATAAATTGCAATATATAATTACAAAAATTCATAGAGATGTTTAAAACTCCTGCTCCAGTGACTATCTTAGCGCCCTGATATAAGCTATCAGCAAAGGCGTTTATGGTTTCATCACTTTAAATTGATATATAAATCCTTTTTTCTGCTTTGCAATGCATCAGGGCTGCCAAAATCATCTATAATGCCATCCTTTGCCTCACCGTAAGTCCACTTTCTAGCTGTTAATCTGGGTAGGACAAAATTTTACTTTTTGTATCTAGACAAATAATAATAGTAATAACACTATGTCAATTGCCACATCCTGCCATGGTCATTTAGGAAGTCTGAGAAATGGTAGAACGTTATTCTTTTTAAAAGTACGCGGTTTTGAAGTTGGACAGATTCCTCATATTTTGAAAGAATTGTGACATTATTTTCCATATGACTAGAGGAATATATTTTTGGTTGGATGGTCTCAGTATAGATAAGTGGTAAGTTCAAGGCGCATTTTATGCTTCCACTAATGGATTTGATATTACTACCATTATCAGATGAAGAGCTGTCTATAGAAAGTTCTGTTTCTCCTTCACCTCAATGCACTAAAGGTTCACTTTTTCTGTCTCCTTGCACTTAACCGCCCTTAAATTGCCATTGCTTTCTTTGCCAGATAATTCTTCATACATAATGTTGTCTACTTGTGTTGAGATGGCTCAGCTCATAAACCCTGTAGTGAACACCACTTATTGAAGCGCAGCAGCTACACAGGTTCATGGGAATATTATTTGTTAAGTATTTTTTCCTGTTTGAAGAAATGAAACATGATATAAGCCAATGATGGCTCAGCCAAAAACTCATAATAGATGATAAACTTTAATAGAAAAACCAACAACAAATACCAAAAATTTTATTAAGACAATTAATAGTGTGCCTATAGATGACCAGAGGAAATTTTGGTAATTCAGGCTTTTTGGTTGCTCGCTGGTGCATTTGCTTCCTTAATACCACAATAATTGGGCGGAGAAATAGGTTTCTCAATTGAATGTAATTTTTTATTAGGGATTTTTAATTTAATTTAAGAAACTAGAAATCTTTTAAATAGGTAAAAAAGAAGTGCTTTATAAAGGTTTATTATTAATATTGGTGCTGGGCTGAAAGAAGAACCCTCTTGATATTAATTTATTTGAGGTACGCCAACCAGGGGATGGACAGTACCGATCACAACACTCAAAATGGCAAAACAAACTACTAACCAGGTGGGAAGCAGAAACTGCTTAACCCACCATGGCAGAGGGTGAGGAGGGGTCGGGGGGTTGGTTTTCAGAAAGACCCGCCTCAATCAAGGGGTGTTGGTTGCAGTACCGGATCAGAGCAGAGAGCCAGGGCGTTGGGGCATCTGCATAGTGGGGGCTGAGGTCAGCGTAGTAGGAGTTTTCCACTTCTGCATCAAGATAATGACGGGAAAGTGTCTCAACAAAAGCTGCGAGGAGAACTTCAGCTTCTTTGCGGGCTTCAGGAAGTTGGGTGAAAAGGGAGATACTGTGGCTTGTGATTTTGGCTGAGGGGTTGAATGAAGCAAGTGTTGCGACATTCATAACAGCAATTTCAGCATCATCAAATAATTTTGAGATGTCACTGCAGGGAGATTCAGGGAAGTCAGGGGGGAAGAAGATGGTGGGCAGGCCATGCTGGAGCTGAGCCACTGACTGGGCCACCGCGGTGCGTAGTTTTGGGCAATGAGGAGAGGCCACCGCAGCTAAGGCGAGCTGGTGGTCACTTTGGAAGGGGGTTGTATTGGGTAGAGGAGCAAAATGGCGAGGGGTAGGGGTTTCATCAAAGTCGGGAAGGAAAATTCTGCCTGACCATAATCGCCATGGCAGAGAGGTTGACCTGTATGCTTACTAATAAGGATACTACCTGATTCGTCAGTTTCAGCCAATAGATCCCATGATTTTGGTTCACTGGAATAGTGGCATTTAAATTTGAGTGGGTAGGATTGGGCGAATGGGCAGCTGCTTGGGTATGAATGTTGGTCCAAGCATTGCTCTGATTGGCTGGCGTAGATTTAGGTGGGAGAGTGAGGATGGAGGTTTTGGGTGGGGCTGATTTTCCATGTGGGCCCACTGAACGAGATTGGAGGGTGGGAGGGGCAGCAAAGCGCCCCATACTGAACCTCCAGAGGGGGGCTCAGAAGCTGCATCAGCAGATTTGGCCTTAGGGCACGCTCTTTTTGCATGGTTGAGGCCAAAGCAGAGGGAACAAATCTGCCTACCATTATCAACCCGAGCCCAAAAGAAATGATCAGGTGCTGCAGCCACACTAGCGCGGGGTGGGATTTGTTGGGCTATGGTAGGGTGGTGTGGTATGATGGTGGCTGTTGCACGAGGAGCAGCAAGGCGTTCTGCACCAGAAGGAATGGCAAAGATGAGGTTTGGCTGAGTGCCATAAGCCATGAGCCCCGCGACCAACTGATCATACAAAACCTGGGGTGGAAGGTGGGATGGGAGATTTGCAAAGGATACCACTAGCGTGGTGTCTGAAGGGAGGCGAGTACGGGTTGTGGGAATGGGGTTTTTTTTTATAAATTAGAGGAGTTTGTGCTGCCGCTTCAGCATCCTCCTCAGATTGGAACCCAACGTCAAAGTAGCCCTTAAAAGGGCGGAAGTCTATAAAGCCAGCTGGCGCAAAGGCTGTAGTGGCTAGGTCAATAATTGCCTTATTGGCATATGGGGACAAACGTCCATAGTCCACTATGAGGCAATCGCGAATAGCAGAGCGAGGGAGGGCGAGAGGATGGGGGCGAGAAGGGTGGATGCGCGCCAGGTGGAGTGCTAGGTCTCGTGGGGGGACAAAACGGTTGGAAGCAGTGGGCGGGCTGTTTGAACCTGTCTGAAAGCGCTTGCCTGCAGGGCGGAAAACGCTAGGTGGGGGTGCACTGCTGCCCCACACTGGGGTGGCAGGCGGCAGAGCCAAGGATATCAAAGAATAGGTTTGGGCAGATGGCTGTGGATAAATAAACTTAAATTTAAAATCGCTTAAAAGTGACTTTGAGCGGTTAAAGAGAAGAAACCCTCTTGATATCTAGCAGCTTAATATTTAAACTTTAAAAACCCTAAGGGAAATCGATGGGAAGTTTGGATTGCTTAGTAACATCCAATTTTGGGAATATTGAAATTAACCTATTGGATTGGTCAAGACTCACCTCGTTTCAATGCAAGGGCAGATGAGGAAGTGAAAACCAGGAAGATGAACACGTGAGGAAGGGATTTTATTTTATTTAGTCCAGTCAAAAGGTGGCAATTTATTTTCACCTGTTGAACCCCCTATGACCCTATAAAAGTGCTGGTCTTCGTGGTGTACCTTGAACAAGAGTAGTTGAAAGAAGGTGAGGGACTTCCAAATGGCTCCCTTGATTCCGCCGCACAGTCAGTGCATTCTGACTTCCCAAATTCGTGATATCTACCTGAGTTATATTAATAAAATTGTTACCCAAATTCGAGCTTTCCACTGAGAATTGACCAGGGTCTTTTGGCCTATATTATTGATGACTTCATCAAAACTTTTTTTGACTATATCAGACTGGTATTCGTCCAACATTACCACCTCCAAGAGTGTTATAAATGAATAACAATGCAATAACTGGCCATGGATCCGGTTAATAGTGGCTCCAGAAGCTAGGGTTTTATAAGAATACTCTATCCCTCACTTATATGTGACTGCAAATGACCATTCCCAGATAGAACCAAGCTTCTTAATTCTAGGAGTGATGCGGTTTTGATAACACAACACCAAGTCAGTTGCTTGGAAGAAAGGGAGAGGAGCCCAGAGCTCATTAACTGCTTGGCCTTCTTAAGTGACAGTTTTTGCCAAGTTATTCATGGCCTCTACTTTCAAATAGATGATGTGCTGGCCAATTTTTTCATGGCTTGTTCAGGGTCAGTCCTGTCAGTGAAAATGTCTTTAGCTAGTAGAACTGGAACCTCAGGTTCTCGTCCATACAACACATGGAAAGGGTATATTTTGAGGATGCGATGGTAGCTAATCTGGAAGGCCATGAGGGTACTGGGTAAATAGAGATCCCAGTGGAGAGGGTCAGAGGTAGCCATTTTGCGGAGTATAGAGACTAGGTTTCTTATAACTCTTTCTATGGCACTATTTGTAGATGGGTTATGGGGGGCCTAGAAGAGTTGTTGTGATCCCAAGGAGGTGATTAGGAGCTTTACCACTTGGGAGGTAAAGTTTTTCCCATTGTCATAAAGGAGGACCTGGTGGTAAACATGCTGTGAGAAAATATATTTAAGTAAGAAGGTGGCAGTGGCTTTTGTAGTCTAAGCGGGGAGAGCAACAGCTTCAACCCATTTGGTAAAATGGTCAATTCCAACCCAGATATAACAATTTCCCCCAATAGTCTGAGAGAGAGGACCTATCAAATTCAAGCTAGTAGTTTGAAAGGGTTGTTGGGGCGTTGTAGGTTGATACTGATATTAGGCCTTTAAGCTGGATTGTTTTTTACAGGTCAGGCATGCATCCATGACTTCGTTATGGTTTCCATGATGCCTTCCCAGTAATACCTATCTTTTACCCACTTGTAAGTTTTGCGTACTCCACCATGCCCCATGATAATGTGAGATTCCAAGATGACATGTAAATGCTCTGATGACCGTAGATTGGGCAACCAATTTACTACAACTTTCTTATATAACTTCCCGCTCTCCACCTTTGTGTTACAAGAGTGTCATGCCAGCATCTTCTGTACTGGTTCGTCTTCATAAGTCCATGCATCAGGAGCCATTAGGAGGTCATGCAACCTCTTGGCTTTACTATTGTCAAGGTGAAGGACAGGCGGATGCGTCAACCCATCAACGTTCATATGACATGTCCTAACTTGACTTTGATGGTCATATCATAATGCTGGAGCTTCAAAGCCCAACATGCCAACCGCTAGTGGGATCTTTCATATTCTGCAACCACTTTAAATAGGCGTGGTCAGTAATCACTTTAAATGAAGTCCATATAATAAAGGGTGATAGTATTTGACCACAAGTAAGATGCAAGGCATTCCTTTTCAGTGACAATCTAGTTACGCTCAGCTTTTAAGAGCATCTTGCTGAAGTAAGATACAGGATGATCAACCACATCCTCATCCAGATGAGCCAAGATAGCTCCAACGGCATAATCAGAGGCATCTGTGAGCAACATGAAAGGCTTACCATAGTCAGGGTGATGGAGGATCGGCTTTCTTTGCAATAGCTTCTTTAGGGCTCAAAAGCGGTCTTTTGTTCAGCACCCCACTGAAAGGGGGTGTTCTTAGCCAAGAGATGTACAAGGGGCTTACTAAGATGAGCAAATTTGTGGATAAACTGATGATAATACCCCATCATGCCTTGAATACCTGTATGTTGCGAAGGGTTTTGGGTGCAAGCATTTTAGATATCTCTTTTACCTCAACTTGAAGGGGTTGAATTCCATCTTGGGAGATAGAAAGCCCAAGAAAATCCAACTTCTTCTGAAGAAGGTACCTTTTTAGGGCTTCAGCTTGATATTAGATGCCCGCAAGCGTTGGAACACTTCCTTTTGATGTGAGAGGTGCTCATTTAAGGTCTTAGAGAATACTGTGATGTCATCGAGATAGACAATCACACAGCTCAGCTTGAGATCCTGAAGAATATGATCCATAATCTGCTGAAACGTGGCAAGCACATTGCATAACTATTAGGGCAACTGAGTGGGTTTAAATAGGCACTTGCTACAGGTAAGGGCGCACTTATCCTGATCATGTGGAGAAAGGTCCATCTGCCAAAACCTACTAGCCAATACCATGGCAGTAAAGAAGCTTGGACCCAGAGAGTTGAGCTAACGCGTCATCAATATGTGGATAGGGTAGCTGTCCTTCTTAGTGAGGTTGTTCAGCTTATGGTAGTCCAAAAACCCAAAGACCTCCATTTTTTTCTTTATAAGTAGAAACGGGATGACCAAGGGCTTTGGGATGGCACCAGCATCCCAGCGCCCAACAGCTGTTTTATCTCTGTCCGCATCTGTAGCTCCTCAACTTTTGATTTATGATAGGGTTTTGAGTGGATGGGATGAGCATCCCCAAAATCAATGGTATGTGTCCAACCTTCATATGTCCGTAGTCATTATCAGATTTGGAGAAGATATGTCTATTGGACTCCAATAAGTTATGAACTTTATTAAGCTCCTCTGGTGTTAGTTTCTCGAAGATATGAATAGTAGGCAAAGTACATAATGACTGGTCGGAGGGTAAGCCCATATCTGCCATAGACCCAATACAGTGGACTTTCTTGTGGTCCTCAATGGGTATCAGCAGGTCTCTTCCAATCACCTTGTGCTTTTCAAACGACCATATCCTTTGGGGTAAGTTTCCCAGCAGGAGATTAATGGGTCGCTGATAGGCTGGGTTCAGTACTCCAGGCAATACTCTGGGTTCTAAAGGACGAACATCCTCAACTTTGGTTAAATGAAATAAGCAGTTGTGAGGGATTTGTAAGGTAATCTTCGTGTCAACTATCCTTTATTCACCCGCCTTGATTACTACTTCTTTGGAGGCATATAAAGGGATACCCTCTATGGCGTCCACTGATTTGGGCAGCTTTTTTGTATTCTGACCCACCCTGGTGTAATGTAGGGGTAAGACGGAAGAGGGAAACTCAACTGTGCAAGAATAGTCCTTTTTATTAAGCTCATCATGGTCAGAATCAGAGGAACTTCGTAGTCAAGCAAGGAGAGATAGCCCTGTTTAAAGGTAATAACCCCTCTAAATTCGATCATAAACTGGGTACTAATGAGTAGATCATAGGTATTGTTAGACAGTGCCACCGCTGGAGTTGACAAGTTGAGCTTTTCAAAACGAATGGGCAGAGAAGAGTAGGCTCTGATGGCATGTATGTTGTTTGGCCTCGCAGTTTTTAAACTCTTGTGTATAGTCGAGGTCAGGGGTCAGCTTAATTTTCTTCATAAGCTTGGATAACACAACATTCACAGGGGACTCAGTGTCGAGGATAGCCCTAACCTGAACCCCATTAATGACGACCTCCACTTTGGTTAAGGTTCCACCCAAATTGGGGAAAATGGCGAGGACCTCCTTTTGATGGAGAGTAGAGGCAAGTCGTTTAGCAGTATCAGGATATTCTTTCTGGATAGACTGCATGGTGTGAACACACTGGGTAGATCGGGTAGTTGTGGCAATGAGCTGGTCAGCATCATTGGCAGTGTCAATAATCTCAAGACCCCTCAACACTTGCCGGAGATAAGTTTGACAGGGGATCTTAGCCCAATCCACTCTCTCTGGGTTCAATCGGTCAGGTACATCCACTTCACCTGGCTCCTAAAATATAATGACCCATATCTTCGCCACCCCTTTCGATTCATCAAAGGGGTTATCAATGCATGTTAGGGAGCCCATAAGGGGTTGCTCCTCCACCTCATTAACTTTTGGCTGAGGCACAGAAAGTGTCACAGCTTGATTTTTGACCTTCTTAGTAGGGGGCTTGTGCTGCTTAATGGAGACAGGATTCAGACTAGAGATAGCTGGATGAGAGGTTGAGGGAGATAGCGTTGTGGAGAGGGATGTTTTACGCCAACTTTGGGTCGATCAGTAGCTGTGTGCTTTTATAGAACAGGCGGTCTAGCTTTTGTAACCTGATCATTTAACCTAGGGGTAGTAGGGGCGATTGGCACCTGAGAAAAGGGGTTTAGGCTTAGGAGCAGGCCTTGGAACCAATTGGGAAGGTTTCTCTGGAGAAGAAGATGGGCAAGGCAGAGGGGTGACTGCTTCCACCAACTGGGTTTTTTGCCGAAGATGAAGAGGGGCACTGCCCCATCATGGTCATAGTTATCTGACTATCTTATGGAAGGACAAGCATTTTGTGATGGCAAATCCACAGAAGCAGATTTCTAGAGGGAAACAGCTGTTGTAGAGGCTAAATTGGTCGGAGTAGATGCTTGTCTCAGAGACCCTTGCAAAGGGTCAAGTTCAAAGATATCAGTCACCATTAGCAGAGCCTCTTTGATATCCTGTACATTTTTGAAGGTGCGCATGACTGAAGAGATATGCAGCGCCAAAGATGGATAATGCGTTAAACCAGCCTAATAGAAGCTATGGCGTCATCTAGAGGTAGCATATTTGCCAGAAACAGAGGTTGAGCTTCACTATAAAATCGCTCAACAAAAGAGGGTATTGATTCCTCCTCTTGTAGACTAAGGCACATAAAGGCCTGTTTTCGCCTTTGTAAACTCTGTGTGGAGCCAAATTCGTCAATGTGGGCTTGATTAATCTCCGTCCAGGTGCTGAGGGTGGCCATGGTGTGAACCATTATCTCCTGAGCCACACGACTTAAGCAGGGGAGGATAACCAGTTTTTGCTGGTTGGTTGATCCATCCATAAAGGATTCATACACAAACAAGAAAGAGGCAATTTTACCCTTACAAGAGGTAAACCTATCTCAGAGAGGGGGTTTTTAATGGTAGGGGAAGCCCCATAAAGGCCTTGGGAAGAGTGCTGCTCAAGCCTTTTAAGGCGAGACAACACTGGCTAGCTGTAGTTCAGTAGCTGCTAACCTAGGTTCAGTACCGTTGACATTTTGGTAATAGGAAATTTGTGGTGTACATGGCACCCTGTAGTAAGCACAATTTGTGGGAATTCAGGCCTTTTGGCTGCTCGTTGGTGCGTTTGCTACCTGAATTACCACAATAATTGGCAGGAGAAATAGTTTTTCAACTGCAGGTTATTTATTATCAGGAGTTTTTCAATTTTACTTATAAGAAACTAAGAAGCTTTTAAATAGGGAAAAAGAAGTATTCTATAGAGGTTTTTTTATTAGTATCAGTGCTGGGGTGAAAGAAGAACCCCCTCAATATCTAGCAGCTTAATATAAAAACTATATAGGGGTTTGAAGGGAAATCGATGGTAAGTTCAGATTGCTTAGTAACATCCAAATTTGGGAATATTGGGATTAGCCCTATCAGTTTGGTCAAGACTCGCCTCGCTTCAATGAGAGGGCAGATGGGAAGTGACAACTGGGAAGATGAACCCATGAGGAAGGGAATTTTATATATTTAGTCCAATCAGAATGTGGGAAAAATTTTCGCCTTGCTGGACCCCTCTGACCCTATAAAATGGCTGGTCTTTGTGGTGTAGCATGAATAAGAGTAAGTGTAAGGTGGGGAGGGACCTCCAAATGGCTCCCTAGATTCCACCACACGCTTGGCAATCCAACTTCCCAAACTCGTGTCATTTGCTAAGTTATATTAATAAAATTGTTACCTCAATTTGAGGGGTTCCACTAAGGATCTCCAGGGTCTTTTAGCCAATATTATTGCTAACTTCATCAAAAACACTATTTTGACTATATTAGATTTATATTTGTCTGACAGAAAATAAAATACCCTCTGCTGATTATCATTGTCATTGGTTGCATAAAAAAACATTACTCTATTCATTAAATTATATGGATTGACATACTAATGTGTTGGAACTCCATTCAGGATGTCAAAATGTTGTGGCTAGTGTACCTAAAGTTTGGGTCATTAAAGTTTACCAGCAGGGAAGCAAATTACTTTCTATGATTTTATCTTGTAAATAGCCATGATAATTCAAATAATTAACATAGAAGTTACCACAGAGCTTTCTATTTATTAGTCTAAAAAATTAAAACAAGCTAAACAAACTGACAATAATACCCATTAAATCAAGTACTAGCTAATAACATATTGAATCTAAAATCTGACTATAATCTCAACAACAGTAATATTTGTGGCTCGATAGTATAGTTCTTGAAAGATTGTTTTGGGTTCTCATAGAGGTGGAAAGGATCTTTTCCAGTCTAGACGAGAAGTTTTTTCATTGTCTTATAATAAACTTGTTGATTTTTATGGCAGTTAAAGATGTTTTGATGAAGTAAGGTTTCCATAGCTTTAGAAGTCTAAGTTTCATGGCTTAAAGATAACATCATAATTGGGACAACGTTAAGAACAAAGCTGCATGTTGAAGGCCAAGAAGGTGAAGTTGGCAGGCCTCCCTGACCTCAAGCATACCTTAGTTCTACGCTGGGTTAAGGCGAGGTATGCCCAGGTTGGTCTTAGGGATGCAGAAGTTCGGCCCTGTATAACAGAAGGCGCATTAAAAGGAACTAGCTTTGTGATTATTGAAAATGGTTTGCTTTGGGTTCTCAGTGAATTGGGTCTCAGAACCTAATTGGTTTTTAAAAGTCCCAGCTTGGGTCAGCCACACATACAATCATTAACCCAAGTTTAGTCGATTACCAAGTATAGTTTACTGCCCAATGAAAGTGTGTGCTTATTGGTGAACCTCAGCTTAGACCCACTTACATTATATGATTGTTTACCCAGATTCCCTTAAATCCTTTTCCTTGAGACCAATCTCTATCATTGGTCGACCTCTTAATGAAACCCTTTGCTAGTACACCTTATTATATATGGTATCTTGGACAAACCTGTGTGCAGACCTCTTTGTGAAGGTCTCATGTGACATTAATCATTTAATTGTAACAACTGTATATCTCTCCACACGGGCGCAATTGGGCCAACCAGGTTCCTTCCAACCTGGGTCGCCTATACACTCCCACTCTAAGCACCGCGTTGTTCAATTTTGGGGTTTTCTTCTCATGATAGCCATCCTTGACCTAAGTTATTTAAGCTCAAGCACCCTTTGCGGGGCTCTTGTAACTTTATTACTAATAACTACTTCCCTGGCGTTGGCCCTAAGTACCATGCACTACCACGCTGGGAACAGGAGAGTTATTACACTCTCCTTACATTAGTCAACCAACCACTTTACTTTATGTGCACGAACTTTTTCCATGTGGAACTTTTACAAAGTGCAAATGGTGTTCACCAGCTGTTGGCCATGGCCGTGGTGGGGCTCACCACTGTTTACTCTTTTTCAAAGGTTGGAGCATCTTAGCGTTGCTTTAGCTACCTCTGTTTGGAAAGTAACCACCCTTCTTGCTTGTACCTGGTGGATATGGATGCTTTTCAGTCTAAGAGTCAAGGTTCCCCAACTTTCCTCAAAAAATAGTAAAATTCATTCAGATAAATTGGGGTTTTCTTGGCACTCTGCATTCAGATGGTGCAGGCGGTATCTCTGACAGTGGGCCTAGGGGTGATGGCCTTGGATAAACATCAAACAACCCATTGCTGAAATGGGGATAGGGTTGGTCGCGTCCAAAAAAGCATTTTATAATGACGTTGCCACATATACTACCAAGCCATGTCTCTTGCCATATGGCGTAGAAATAGACCCCATTCCACTGTATCAGATACTCCAGAGAACCCACACTTGACCATAACCATGATCCGCGGATCCCAGGAGGTGGAGAAAGTGTTAAAATTAAATTATAAAAAAATTTTATGCTGTTGCTAAAGATATGGTGGGATATGTGGCCTCAGTAGCAAGAGTGGCCAATTATCCCTCTCCATTCTATGATGCAAAAACATACCCTGGGGTATGTACAACCCTGAAGAAAAGTTTGGTGGTAAAGTGTTGACGTTTTTTGCTAAAAATAATGATCATTCAGGTTATTTTTTGGCAACTGCTACCCACACATCCCCTTCAGGTAAGATTAGCACTTCTATCTTGGTGGATACCGGAGCCTCTGAGAATTTCATTGACCAAGAACTAGCCGACTGCCTTGAGCTTAGTTACTTTCCAGGTGGTATGGTTTGGGGAGGGGCTTTTCAAGGTATTCCTACCCTGAAGGTACTAGGGTTAGTGGATTATCAAGCGGGCAAGTATCTTTTGATGGACCGTTTCCAAGCAATCAGATACCTTTTGTACCCCATTATTTTTGAAAGTGAAATGATGGCGAAAGTTTGATGTCATGACCAACTTGAGAGACAATACCCTATTCCTAACATTCAAAGAATGGTCATACATTAATTGTTCCACTGTCTGAGGCTAACTTCCAGGGCAAATTGCCCCATTGGTCCATTTTTTTACACTCTCAGTCTTATACCCTTATTGAAGCCCTCACTGGAGGTATCTTACCCTTCCTTTTTGGAAAACTGGGAATCTTCATTTCATGCGGCTTCAGCCAATGAATTTCCTGCTCATTCAGAGTTTGATTGCGAGTTCAAAAACAATGTTGATCTGGTGCGTATATCTTCTCCTATTTATCCTTTGACTGTAAGGGAGGAGCAGCATTAGATGTGTGGGTTAAGGAGCAGTTAGCCAAAGGCGCGATTTTTCAGTGTACCTCATAAGTATGCTCCTAACTTCTCTTCAAGGAGAAAGTTAATGGTACTTTATGCCCTTGCTTAGATTATGGGAACCTAAACAATGTTACTATAACAGATCTACATCCCATCCTTTTGATTCACAGATTGCGCGCTATGTGGAGAAGGCTAAAGTATTCTCCAAAGTGAATTGCCTAAATGCGTTAAATCAGATCTGGACTAAGAAGGGACAGGAGTGGTTAATCATATTTCATACCAGAAAAGGGATTTATCAATTATGGGTCATGCCCTTTGGGCTTAATGCCCCTGCTATCTTTCAACGTCATATTGATGCAGCTTTGGGGGACCTGCTGGGGTATGTGCGGTTCCTACATGGATGATATTCTGGTGATTTCCCCTAATCATGAGTCTCATACAGTACACCTTCGGCAAGTGGTGAAGCGGTTGAAGACAGCCAGACTTAGTTGAAGATCAGCAAGAGTGAATTTTCTCAAATCCCAGGTCACCTTTCTGGGAAACGTCATGTTTGACCAAGGACACATGATAACTACAGACAAGGAGAAGGTGATTCGTGAGAGGCCAACCCCAACTTCAGTCAAGAAATTGAAGAGTTTTTTGAGATGAGTACGTTACTTAATAATTTCACGCCGAATCTTTCTGAGGTGGAAGCACCCCTGTATAAGGCAAGTAGTGCAAAAGTGCTTCAGTGGTCCCCCGTTTTGGATTATGCTATCCAGGCAGTAAAGTACACCCTGTTGTCTACGTCTGTCCTTCGCCATGTAGATCCTGAAAAGTAGTCCATTGTGTCTACTAATGCCTCCAAATTCGCCATAGCGGCTGCCTTATTACAAGTGGGCAAGTATTATATAAAGCATCCGGTGGGATACCTTCTATAAAGATGTCTCTGCCTAAGTTAAACTAAGCCTTTTATGGCAAAGAGTTATTAGCAGTGGTGGAGGCGTTGACTTATTGGCGACATCACTTGCATGGCTCTTCCCAATCTTTCTGCATAAGTACAGATCACCGTGCCTTGCTGTACTACCGCGCACCTAATGTCTTAACTCTACGGCAGACCAGTTGGCATGAGACCCTTTCCTATTTAGCATTTTCTTATGAGTTTACTAAGGGCAAGGAGAATGGGTTGGCGGATGCTTTGAGCCGTAATCCTGCATTGGCTCCTGATCCAAATGAGGTAGAGGTTCATAATACCAAGTTGATGATTCCACAAGGTAAGATTGTGTCTCAACTTCCCTCTACCATGGCCAACAGGCCAGCGCTTGCTCCTCTGGAAAATGTGGATAAATACAGTTTGTTAAGAAAGGTAGTCCTTTCTCAGCCAGTGTTGGCCGAATAGACTTGGACCTTGCTAAGAGCGCTCTGAATCAGGAGGATCTATCCAGGGGTTATCACGTAAAGGATGAGATGGTGTGGTTTCAGGGGCGCCTATGGGTTTCTGCTGGACCACTTCACCTGGAAATCATTTGGGACCATCATGACGGAAGCACCGTTGATCATCCTGGGAAAGCAAAGACCTTGGGCTTAATTCAATGAGCCTACAATTGGAAAGGCTTACCTACTCAGTGGGATGGTATTGTAAAGAGTGCTTGATCTGAAATCAAATGAAACCAAATTGCAACCACAAGCAGGGTTGTTGGTACCAGTTCAAAAGGCTGAAGGGCCCTGGACTTCCCTATCAGTGGATTTCATTGCGGAATTACCTGTTCTTGATGGTTATGATGCCTTTATGGTAGTGGTGGACCGTTTTACAAAGTTTGCCCAAATTTATTTCTTTCAGAACTACATTAACCGCAGCTGAGATGGCTAGGCTTTTTGCCACTCATGTTTTTGCACTTCACGGGGGCCCCAAAAAATTATCAGTGATTTGGGACCCCAGTTTAACTCTGTCTTTTGGAAAAAGTTGTGTAAGACTCTTCAGATTCGCCCCTGCCGTTCAATTGCCTATCACTCCTAATCAGATGGGCAGAATGAACGAGTAACCTCTGCTTAGAACAGTTTCTGCGGTGTTACACTGCCGCGGATCATTCAGATTGGGTTTCTCATCTTCCTATGGCCCAGTTTAGCTATAACAACACTTTGCATTTTTCAATCAGCTGTTCCCCATCTTTCGCCAACCATGGTTTTAATCCAACCTTTAACATGGAGCCCAGCTGTGGGTCTAAAGTTGAAGCGGTGGTGGACTTTGCCTAGACTATTAATAAATTACACCAGGAGGCTTCCACGAGTTTGAAGGCGACAATGCAAGTGTATAAGGAGAAAACTGATGGTAAGCGACTTGTGGGTCCAGCGTACAAAAAAGGGGATCTCGTGATGCTTGATGTTAATAAGATCCCTATCAAGCAGCCATGTAAAAAACTGGGACCAAAGGGGATTGGCCCTTACTGCGTTGTTAGATAGGTGGGCCACGCCTAGTACCAATTGGATCTTCCCTTTTTTGTTTCATATCTTTTCTATCTTTCATGAGAGCAAATTGATGCCGTTTGAGGGCCCCCACCAGAGACTCCTAAGGCTTATCTCGTGGATGGGGCGTCAGAGTGGGAAGTGGATGAAACAGTAGCCTCCCGCAGAGTAAAAAGAAGGCTTGAGTACTTGGTATCCTGGAAGGAATTTGATGCAGTGGAAAATAATTGGGTACCAGCGCACGACTGCACACATGACCAAGACCTGATTGACATTTTCCACAAGCGTTTTCCCCAGGCCGCCAGATCCCATTCAAAGCAAACCGTTGTCACAAAGAAGTTGGCCCCAGCCCATAAGAACTTTTCTCTGGCGCAAGCCCCTGGAGGGGGGTGGTTTCCCAAAAGGATGAGAGGGTAATGTCATGGCTTTAAGATGACATCATAATTGGAACCAACGTTAAGGAAAAAGCTTCATGTCAGGAGGCCATAAGTAGAAGTTGGCAGGCAACCCTAACCTCAAACATACCTTATATCAACGCTGGGTTAAGCCGAGCTATGCCCAGGTTGGTTTTAGGAATGCAAATAAAAGTTTGGCCCTGTATAACAGCAGGTGCATTAAATCAAACTAGCTTTTTGACTAATGAAAATGGTTCACTTTGGTTTCTCAGTGAACGGGAACTCAGAAACCAGTTTGATTTTAAAAGTTTCCAGCTCAAGTTGGCCACTCCTACAATCAATAGCCCAAGCTTAGTCAATTACCAAGTATAGTTTACAGCCCAATAGAAGCGTGCACCTAATGGTGCACCTTGGCTTAGACCTGCTTCCATCAATTTTTTGTTTCCCGCTTTACCTTAAACCCTTTTCCTTGAGAACAATCATTCTCATTGGTCGACTTCCCTTTTAGTAAAACTCCTTGCTAGTACACCTTTTTGGATATGTTATCTTGGACAAACCTGTGTGGACCTCTTTGCAGAGGTCTTGCATGACGTTAATCATTTAATTGTAACAACAGTAAATCTCTCCGGCTTTGCACCGTTGGGCTTCCCAGATTCCCTCCAACCTGGGTCGCTTATACACTCCCACTCTAAGCACCTTGGTGTTTAATTTTGGGCTTTTCTTCTCATGATAGCAATTATTGGACTAAGTTATTCTAGCTCAAGCATCCTCTTCTGGGCTCTAGTAACTTTAGTACTAACGACTAGTTCCCTGGCGTTGGCCTTGTGCACCATGCACTACCATGCTGGACAGAGAGTTATAGACACTATCCTTACACTAAGCGATGGAGATTAATTGTCTCAACCCAAATTAGGAAATGTTAAATGTAAGTAAAGTTACTTTAGATTACTGTTTGATTGTGGCCTGCAGTCTATAGAATTTTTACTTATAGTATGTATTGGTTGTTAGGCATAGTAGAATGGTATTTTTATTTAGTCCTCAGGGCGATTTGCTTATTACTAGGAAAGCTGGCATTCGTTATTAAAGTTTGGAGCTCAATGCGGCAGCCTGTATTAAAATTCTTGATCCAGTAATAAGGTTTGTGACTGTTGATGATGGGTTTGACCAAAAATATAATAATGACTTCAATAAAAACCCCAATACACTATTGACTTCACTGCTGCCCTACCATGACGCCTGTGCTATTGGTGATTTGATTCTCATTAATTCAAAACCAGATATTCCGCTAGAATTTTTAACTTAAAATCTAAGCATTTATGAATCAATATATTAATATGATTCTTATTTTTTCTCATCGATCACTATCATTTTGTCATCCAAATACCCAGTTTTCTAAACTAGTATCATTCCCAATGATCAAATATTTACCAGAACTATCCATAAACTCCATTGTGTTTCTCCCCACTGGCTAAAAATCTAAATGTTGTACCCAACGTTATACAGACGAAAATCAAGAATTACTTGCCGCGCTGGACAGACAACCATCATTTCTCAGAAACGTTGTCTAAAGTCTAAGTGGACTATAAAAGAAAATCACTATAATATTTGGGATCACAAGATAAGGCCAACTCACAGACTTAGCCCTCAAGGCTTAAGTATAAATTGAAAGGCAATTATTGGAAAAAGATATGAAATGCAGAAACACAAATCTTAATATTAGGTTTATTTAGAGTAGTGTTAGTTTGCCATTGAGTAGGATCCATCATCCCTGGAAGTAGCAACAAACTACAGCAGATTTGAGGGATATTTTTATAAAGGATTCAGTTTTTATCCAGCTCTTACATTTTACTTGGTGTATACAGTCTTAATACAGCTATATCTGTTTTAATACTAACTGTGACAATCTCACATATTTGCAACTTAATTGCAGCATCTTGTTCTCACTACTAGGGCACTTTCAGTACCCTGTTTTATTGAACATATAGGAAACAAACAGATGAAAACTTTTGTCAGCTTGACCTGAAGCTATCTTTTATGGAAAACTAGATAACGGGGAGGTTCACCCAAATTATAGCCTCCCATACCTACTTTCTGATGCTTTATCTTGGTATGGTCAGCATTATACCTGGATTGCTGAAAATACCTCTATGCCCACATGCCATTATAACTGACTTGATTCAATGGGAGTGTTATCTTTTTGGCAATATTGGTTAAATCCTTTGAGCTGGTTGCACAGGATATCACCACTGAGCAATGGAATGGCCAATATGATGATCGCTAAACTTTAGTAAAAACTAATATAAATATAGAGTTATTGCCCCAATTGACACTTTTATTATCTACTAAAATAGCAGAACTTCTTTGAGGATTACAACAAACTCCCTATCTCATTCTTCCGCCCAACTCTAATCTCAGTATTCTTGGTTGATTTCACCCTTCTGCTTATTAATCTCCTATTTGTTCCATGTTAGAAATTTTTTTTAAGATTTCAGCAGAATTCCTCAATTTGCTGAATTATGGATGTCGAATTTTGGGCTTTGTTCTGATGGCTGGTTCTTCATCAGGTGTGAAATGCAGTTTCGTGCATCTATTGTGTGAGGACAATAGACAGGATGGTGATTTAGAGTTTAAAATATAAATTTTTTGGTAGTAATTAAATCGTATACCCTGTAGGTTACTTGGACAATGGCACGCCGCCCTGATTTTAATGATCCCAAGTAAATACTAACTAGTACAAAGTAAAATACTAAACACAAAAAAGTTTACAAGTTAAACTAAAAACTTAATCCAGTAGTTGAATCTTTTTTATATTATCAACTTGAGGGTTATTTATAGGGTTCAATGTTAACCACATCTTACCCATGATGTCTCATTTTCAATGGCACTTGGCCATATAAAATGTTTGTAAGAACATCTACAAATACTTTGACTCAGGGCATCATACTCAGCCTCAGGGTCGGAGTAAGCACCATCATCATTCTTGAGATGGCATTTTATATGCATCTTCAAAATAGTTGAACCAATTCACTTTCACATGTAATTGGCAGCACATACCAAGGTGATTCGTATCACTAATTAGTAATTAATTTGGTCAAAAACTTGACTGACATTAAAAACTAATTTTGACATAGACCAACAAAGCCCATGTGCCCAAGTCATAAAATCAAAACTTAAATTTAAGTTCAACCTAACCAACAAAGCCCTCAAGCCCATGTCATCATAGTCAAATATAATTAAGTGAAATTGCTAGGCCACAAAACAAAGTTCAGATATACTTAGGATATCTTTGGTTTATAATAAACCAATGATTTAGATCCAGTCAACCATTCAACACTTCCCCCCTTGACTGGATATAAGCAGCGGATACACTATTTCCTTGATCACACTGTCTAACTCTTTTCATTCCTCAAAGTTTGAACGTTATCTCAATAGCCTTTCCTAAGCTGACAGGGCCAGCATGCCTGGTGCTGAGCATTCTTGTGTTTGGCGCATCTCCAATTCTGTTGCAGGCTTCTCCAGTTCAGTCGCGCTCTCCTCCCCCTAATGAAGAGGGGATACCTAGTTCTAATGCTAGTGAGGCATCAAATCTATGAAATAAACTCTATGGTTTGCAATCATCATTATTTTTTCTTTTTTTCTTTTTACTTTTTATTTTTATTATTATTATTATTATTATTATTATTATTCTTTATGATATATATGAAGGAACTTAGCATGTACACAATTCACAGCCCACCACCTTGATCTTTAATGGTATATACATCTTCAGATAATTTCTCCAATATGATAAATGGACCCTTCCAAAGCGAGGCTAGCTTATGCGCGCGGCCTGCGCTATGAGTGTCACAATATACTACTAAATCTATTTCCTTGAACTTAGTCATTCCCCTATGCCCAATGGCTGGAATATTTTCAAGTATTTGTTGCACATAGGGTATAGCGACTTCTTCAGAGGCTTCAGGTGTGACAACCTTACTCTGGGAGCGAGTTACTGCATGTAAGTTCAAGGAATAATCATTTAATACTAAAATAGAATCAATTTCATTGTTAAGAAAGGCCCTGTGGCCATTGTTTGCTTGTCTTTGGGTGGGACTGGTGTTGTAGGAACAATAGAGCGTCCCTCATCTATTGTGCTTGTTCTTTTCCCTCCTCCTGCACAGTTTTTGGAAGGACTATATTGACATTTTGCTGATGGCATCAGGAAGCATAGTGACCTTTACAATTGCAATTAAAGCAAGTAATTTCACTCACTGGCCATGAAGTGTTAATCTTCTTATTGGTTTCAAAGGACTTTCCACCAAAGGCAGCAGTTCCCAATCTGTAACCAGTATTAGGAGGGCCATACTTTTTTGAGCATCTGCGTATTAGTCAACCAATTCAGATGTCACAAGGTTTTGCATGAAAGCAGGCAATAGAGTGTTTGGTAGATTAGGGTAAGGTTCTACTGCATGCTCTAGTGCAAACTTGGTGTAAAAATTGACCATAGCCCACGCGCCTAAGAGAACTTGAGCTTTGCGATAGAATTGATCCACAAATTTGAAAAATCTTCTTCTTTCTTAAAGCTGATGTTCATAAACTTGGATTTTCTGGTCAACATCCGTTCTGGACCTCCAAATTCATAAAGCACGGCCTCCTTTGACTTCAGCATATGTGGATTTTCGTTAATGTGAGGCATAATCAACTCAATGCTCCACTCATCCAAGCAGTTAAAGATGGTGGCTGCTTTATTATGGTCGCTAGCCCCATCCATGGCCATTTCAAAGTGTTTGATGAAG
Source organism: Massospora cicadina (assembly GCA_022478985.1). NCBI lineage: Eukaryota > Fungi > Entomophthoromycota > Entomophthoromycetes > Entomophthorales > Entomophthoraceae > Massospora > Massospora cicadina. The sequence continues at coordinate 185,465 of JAKSZP010006601.1, read as the reverse complement.
GTAGTAATACTTCCATTTTTGTCAAAGGCCGGAAGGTTTGCTGGTTTGAAATTATCTCTTCCCCATTCCTGGTTATCACAATTACTCCTTTGTTGACCAGAACCAGGCGTACTAGGGCGTTGGGGCATTGTATCCCAGTTTGAGGTGTTAGTGTTGACCAAAGCAATCATATTTCTAGGCAGTTGTTGACGTGGCCCAACGTCCGTTTTGGTAGCTATTTCTGAAGCTTCATCCTCATAATATTTGGAAGAATTTTCAGCCGAGTGGTTTGTAGCACACTGACAAGCCCATCAGCCAAAGTTTAAAGATGCTCGTTGATTTCATTTTTCTAATTGACATGATTTTGAGTTTTTAATTTTAAATTTGCTATTTCCTTATTTAAGCTAGTAGCTTGTAGTTGCAAGTTGGAAATCACTTTTCCTTTTCTTTCATTGCCTTCTTGCACTGGTTCAATTCTCCATGGATATTATTTTTTGACTCATTAATAACATTAACATTATCATTTAGATTATTGATCTGTAATTTAAGATGATTAATAGAGTCTTCAGTTTTCACCCGTTGGTCCTCAAATTGGGTTTGCCAGTAATTGATTTTTTCAGTGTATTCATTCTTCATATGTGAAATTTAGGCGCTCAACCATTAATACTGGTCAACATCTGTGATCCCAGCTGTGAGCGCCATTGTTGAATTTTGGGCTTTGTTCTGATGGCTGGTTCTTTGTCAGGTGTGAAATGCTGTTTTGTGCGTCTATTGTGTGAGGACAATAGATAAGATGGTGATTGTAAGTTAGTATATAGCTTCTTGTTAGCACTTAAATTGTATACCCTGTAATTTACTTGGACAATGGCACGCCGCTTGATCCTACTGATTCCAAGTAAATACCAACTAGTACAAAGTAAAATACTAAACACAAAAAAGTTTACAATTTAAACTAAAAACTTAATCCAGTAGTTGGATCTTTTTTATATTATCAACTTGGGGGTTATTTATAGGGTTCAATGTTAACCACATCTTACCCATGATGTCTCATTTTCAATGGCACTTGGCCATATAAAATGTTTGTAAGAACATCTACAAATACTTTACTCAGGGCATCATACTCAGCCTCAGGGTCGGAGTAAACACCATCATCATTCTTGAGATGGCATTTCATATGCATCTTCAAAATAGTTGAACCAATTCACTTTCACATGTAATTGGCAGCACATACCAAGGTGATTTGTATCTCTAATTAGCAATTAATTTGGTAAAAAACTCAACTGACATTAAAAACTAATTTTGACATAGACTAATAAAGCCCACGTGCCTGAGTCATTAAATCAAAACTTTAATCTAAGCTCAACCTAACCAGCAAAGCCCTCAAGCCCGTGTCATCATAGTCAAATATCATTAAGTGAAATTGCTAGGCCACAAAACAAAGTTCAGATATACTTAGTACCTTTGGTTTATAATAACCTACGATTTAGATCTAGTCAACCATTCAACAATAAATACTACAATATTATTTGCTTTACATCAATAAATAATTAACGCTAAATCTTGAGGCTCACCTTGAATCTAATTTACCTTTCTTTAAAATGTATATCCTATCATCCAGTCTTATCAATTTTCTTGACATTACCCCCCTTTGGCTGGACAATAAGCTCTATTGCTTGTATGCTTGGAGGACCTTCACGTGTACCTGGGTGATAATCTGACCACCCGTGGGTTCTTTAATGGTGTAGGCATCAATTCAAGTATTCTTTTTTATTTCAAATGGCCCAATCCAAATGTTACTGAGCTTGTTCTTTAATCCAAATTCATGTTGGCGTGAAACAAGACATGATCTCCTACAGAAAACTGCAAGAGTCCGCTACGTCTACTCTAATCAGCTGTCTGATCACAAATCTCCTTAGCCAAACTGGCAGAATATGCTTCAACTGTAGTTTGATCAGTGTCTCTGTTAGATTAATTAAATAACGCTGCAGTTCTACACCGACAGTATCCTCCACACACAAGTAAAGCAATGCAGGTAATGTCAGATGTCTACCATGAGCAGTTAGAAAGGAATCTTGCCGGTGGACAAGTGGTAGTTGATATTATACAAAAACACAGCTGTGGGTAGGAGGGTGCTCCATTCAGAGGGTTGATCTTTCACAAGCTTGCGTAGTATGCTTACCAATGTTCTGTTGACCCGTTCACCCATTTCATTGGACTCTGGATGGTAGGGTATGGTCAAGACCCGCGGTTTGCCATAAATTCGTTCAACTTTTGCAGGATATGCAAAGTGCAATTGGTTCCATTGTCCGTTAGGATGAACTGTTTACAGCCATATTGCTGTATGACACATGCCATGATAAACTTGGCGGTGGTAACAGCCCCCAAATCATTAATCGCCCTGGCTTCCACTCATCTCGTCAAATGATCAATTGCTACAATTATGTATGTAGATTGGTTCACTCTAGTTGGCAAAGGCCCCACAACGTCAAGAGAAACGGTATGCCATGCAAACTGGGGCTTAACCAGCTGGTATGTGGTCTTCTTGTGCAAAGGTTTCTACAATTGGCACTGATGACAACATCTAACCACCTCCAGCATGTCACAATGCATGCTCTCCCAATAGTAGTGGGGTCGCAAGGACCCCAAAGTTTTCTGCAACCCACCATGCCCTACCGCCTGATGTGCATCCAAGATAATTGCTGACCTAGCAGAGGGTTTAGGAAAACTCAGAGTCAATTCCTCAATCTTCTTAAATAGTTCCCCATAGTGTAAGAAGGTATCCTGTCTAAGACCATCTAGCACTTTGATCACTTGTGGTGGCTCATCGTGGTTTTGCCCGCCACCATCTTCTCATACATAATTTCATCCAAATCTGACGGTATAGCAGCCATTGGTACCCATGAAAGACAGTCTGTATTTTGTGTTTCGCTCCCAGATTGTGTACAATCTCAAAATCATAGGCTTGGAGCTTCAATACCCATCGCATGAGCTGTCCTTCAGGTTTATGGATATTTTGTAGCTAATGCAAGGACGCATGATCTGTTACCACTTGAATTTCACACCACCTATTTAAACCCAGAACTGTTTATATGCATATATCACCGCAAAGCACTCCAACTCGGTCACAGTGTAATTCAGTGCATGACAGTTTAAGCTTTGGCTACAAAATGTGACATGGTGCTATGTGCCATCATCATCCTTCTGAGATAATACTCCCCATGGCGGAAAGTGATGCATCCAGTTGCACTATGAATTTTTTTGAAGTTGGGATATTGCAAAATGGGCACTTGCCAACGCAGTTTGTAAGATATCAAAAGCGTTTTGGCATCATTCCGTCCAGTCAAAGGTGGAATTTTTCTTCAATAACTAAAAAAAGGTGCCCCAATAAAACTGAAGTTAGGAATGAACTGCTGGTAGTACCCGACCATTCCCAATAATTTTTGTATATTGTGCTTATTGCCTGGCCAAGCCATCTTGTGTATGGCCTCCACCTTTGCCAGCTGAGGTTTAAGGCCCTTTGAGTCCACTACAAACCTGAGGTACTCTAATTGCTCTTTAGAAATGACACTTTCACGGCTTGATATTAATATTAGCGTCAGCAAGGCGGCGCAAATTTTTTTCCAAATGGTCCAAATGTTCTGTGAACGTCCAAGAGAATATATTGATATTGTCGAGGTACACTAGGACATAGGACAGCTTCAAGTCACCTAAAATCAAACCATCGCCCACTGAAACGTAGCTGGGGCGCTGCATAACCCTTGAGGCATACGCGTAGGTTGGAACAACCCCTTAGAGGTGATTGTAGCAAATTTCCCATTTCACCTCTGGCAATCAAATCTGCAGGTACTCAAATATCAAATCCATGGCAGAAAATAATAAGTCCCTCCAAGTAGATCTAACATGTCATCAATCTGCAGAAGGGGGTAGGAATCTTTCTTTGTGATGCTATTCAGCTTTAAGTAGTCAATGACCACCCGGTTGGTGGCATCTTTTTTCTTAAAAATAAGCACCAGCAATGCCCACAGGCTCTTGGATAGCACTAACACCCTTGTTTGATCAATATGTCTACCTCATCGGAGACCACCTGTTCTTCCACTTTTGAGCACCTGATAAGCCATGAACAAATTGGAGGCTGATCCCACATGTCTAAACAATGCACCAATCCTTGTGTACACCCCAAATCATGGTCATCAGAAGCAAAAATATTTTGGTATTTATCAAATAAAGCCATCGCCTATCTTTCTGTTCCTCACGCAATCCAATTAGAGCTTCCTGAAGAACCACCGCCAGAATGCCAAAGAGGAATTTTACTGGTAGACTGAGGTCTTCCCAAGATCCAAAGTCATGGCTATGGTGAGCCTTGTATATAGGGGCCAAGTGTAAAGAAACCACCACTTGGTGTCTTTGGACCATCATAGCCTCCTTCTGCAGGTTTTTATCAGAACCTTCACTCCCCCCTTACCCTGGTACAATAACCCAAAAGCCATATGAGATTCATGCTGGGATTGCTTGTAGGGCCCCATAATCTCCCCATATAAACCTTCTGGGATGTCAATTTAAAGTTCCGTCCCTAATATTACCTGATGCCCCGATGGTATGCTAACAGTGCTCGAGGCTCATAGCGGAAACCTTTTTTACTCAAAGATTTGGTTGGGGAAGGCTCTGGTCCTCCACTTCATCTGACGATATTTGACAGATATCACCCCGTCATATATGCCAAGTTGATATGGCTTGAGTGATTGAGTCCTTTGGGACTCCGCTAGAGGTAAAGTAAATGGGTTTCTGTTGCCCCAAGGTACTAATGGTTTCTTCTGCCATATCAACCACAACTCCAAATCACCACATGAACCCAGCATCAATCAACATGTCATAGTTATTGTATGGCAGAGCCACCGCTGGAGCGGAAGCCCTAACCAACCCAAATCTCATAGGTAACGCGCTGTAAGCTCTATCTGACGCAGTTCTCTGTGCCCCCGCGGTCCCATACACTACTCTGTGTTCCACATCAGGCTTCAGCGGAAGCTTTTCCACAAGCTTGGTGGACTAAATATTAACTGGGGCACCAGTATCTATAAAGCTCAGAATTGTGAGTTCTGAAAAAATCTCACAGTAGGTATACTCCAAATAAGAAGAACCATTGGTGTTATTGCGCGAACGTCTAAGGGCTTTATGTTACCAAAAAAAGTTAATATACCCATATTGACATGAGGATATCCTGGGAGATCTTTTCTACTGGAATGGCTACGTTAACCCTCACTAAGGTGGCGACGTCAGTTGAGGGTCCAGCGTCAAATGTGCCGTTTTGTTCAAGGATTTTCAAGGCATATGGCTTTTATACATCTTGGTAGAGCTCAGAGCCTGAGGGTGATGGTCGCTTTCTTGAATGGAGGCTGAGGTATCTTGTGGTTGTTTTTGCATAATAAGTCGTCAGGTTGGGTACCAGGGCCAACGCAAAGAGACTCATGGTAATCGGCAGGGACAAATAAATTTAATTAGAGGAGTTAGCGTACCATCTCTACTTCACTCAAGCTTTTCCCTGCTCAATCAAAACATATGGCACTGCATGAACATACTGGTTACCTGGGCAGTTAGTCGCTTAATGGCCTTTTCATTAGCACAAGAAACAATTATAAATGGCTCCCATCTATAGTTTGTGCCTGAAGGTTCAGGTCAAAAGTTAACCAAAGCATTGAAATTAAGCCAAGGATTGGGTGGCTGAGCATAAGGAGGGCGGAAAGGATCCACCGACATATTGATTGGATGAATAATACCCAACGGATTATAACTAGGTTGTTAAGCTCCATTTCCCGATGAGGATGCAGCTGTGGTAGCAGGGCCTTCCGCGCCACATTGGGAGCACTGAACGTGGCGGAGAGATGGCTTAAAATGTTAACAATTCAAAAAAGCCCCACACCTTCGTTCAGTATGTGAGTCATAGCATTATGCAATTAAAGATATGGTTTGACTTCCGCCATCATTGCTATTCATACATCCTCAATGGTTAAGATAAATGCTCCCACTAACAAAAGAGCTTCAGTCATGAATTGCTCCGTGAACTCCACTAAGGACTTGTTCTTGTGAACTGTATGATAAGGAATTTGGCCTTGCGCTGTGCCAACTTCGCCTCACCCCCAAACAGATGGAGCACGGTCTCCTTCACCTCTTAATATATATTACAGAACTACTCTGGAGGTAACAGGTGACCTGGTTGGCGCTCTTAACATCCAGAACGGAAAGCAACAGTTTCGCTTTCTGCTGATCCAATGCTCTTTCCATGGCAAATTCAAACCGTTTAAAATATCAGTGCATGTTCCCATCACTTCTTAAAGGCTTTAACTTCTCAATCTGTACAAAATCACCTTGAGCCATGCTTTGTGCGCAAGGAACGGACGGAGTAGGTTCAGGACACCCCAAAGGAACATCTCCTTTTGGGTAAGAATAGGGTCGCGTGGATGGATGTGAATCCACCAGAGTGGACCACGAAGAGGTTGGATTGCGAGGAACCGCCATGACCCCCTGGAGTTACTCGCTGGCCGATCCATAGCAGTCTTCTTTAGACTCAAGCTGACTGCACCCTTTTCTCCCTATCAGTCTGTTCAGCAAAAAGGTCATCTATTATCTGCTCAGCTTTGACAGAATAGCACTGACACTGTCTGTCTCTCACTCCATATTGAAGCGCTTTAAAATCATTCTGCAATATACAGTGGAGTTCCCACTCTGTGTCCAGTTTACACTCCATTGCATTCGCCGTGAGAGGACATCTTCCAATGAGTCCTGCATTCTCACGTTCTGCCATCTGACTCACGTGCTTGTTGGTTTACCCAGTCTACTTGATTGACTAAAGCAGCTTGTTCCCAGACCAGCTCCTCATTGGCTAGTTGAAGGTTATCCAAGTGTACTCACATATCAGCATACTCCACTATATCAATGGACGGAGGATAGATATGGCTCAGCCCTGAGCTGCCTGAATGGCACTCTCCAACTGATTAATTTGAACCAGAAACTGGCTGTATTCTGAGGTCATCACAAAAGAGCTGGTTGTACAGTCAGCCATCCGCTGGTTACTCCGTTCAGCACAAAGTTGACTAAATTTGATAGCCACAGAGTCAGCGTGATCCGTCATCAACCGCTCTGTTAAGGAATTCCAGTCTCTAATCTGATCCACCGCTTTATCAATCCCTTCGGCCCATTCTGCCAAATCCACCATAAACTGCTTGATGTTACTACCCAGCGTCATAACATCCCAGATCCATTCCACTGAAAGGCTGAGCCAGTCTAACAATTCTCCTATTACTTGGAGTAACTCATGATTCAACCATGAAACTAATTTGTTCAAGCAATGGTGGACGTCCATGACATAACTGTCCACATATACAAGCGCCCCCTGGATCTATAAAGAAATAGTGTGCCATGTGGTCAAGTAAGAGGCGAGTGTCATTATGTTGAACTTGGACAGACCGCTTGATGTCCCTAATCTCAATGTTATGTCAGGCAACACATCCAGTAGTTGGCAGATCGAAGGATGAACATATACATCCAAATATTCCTCAGCTCCTTGTGTGCTGTTTTGGCAAGACAGCCCCATGGTGGCAGCGTTGCAGTAAGACATATAAAACATGTAACTTGATTCTTGGTCCCGTTGGTTATGTAACAAACTCAGCGCATGTTCCCCCATATCATCTTCATAGAGGTGGTAACCCAGAAAGACCTATTCCATAGTACCCTGCAGTTGCTGAGGGGTCACGTTAGTGGACCTGCCCTGTTGATCTGACTTTAACGCGGGACAAGCACCTAACTGCAATTATATCATAGTATCTTTGTCCCCTGCTTCCCTAACCGTGAATAGTGCCAGTTCTTCGTTAAATGCCTCTATTGTTTCACCAGAGGTTAGGTTATGAATTCCGATTAGATTTTGGCATAAAGAGTGAGGGCACTCCATGATGCCCTAGTGACATTTGTGCTATAGTTGACCGTGGCCTTCTTTAGTGAACACCACTGTTAACTTTTTGGTAAAAAAGGGTTAAATCCGCTGATCTGGTTGCACATGATATTACCATTTAACAACGGAACAGCTGATTAAATTATTTCTAATCTATAATAAAAACCAATATAAATATGGAGCATTTCCCCAATTGACACTCTTATTATCTATCAAAAATCACAGATCCTCTCTGAAGTTACTAAAAAACCTCCCTCTCTCACTATTCCGCTCAAACTTTATCTTAAAATTCTTGATTAATTTATTCTCTTCTGCTTAGTAATCTCCTTTTTGCTCCATTTTAGGAGTTTTTGTCTCTCTTGAGGTTTCAGCAGAACTCCTTGATTTGCCAATTTATTAATACAATGATCGATTTTCTTTACATAAATAATTTACGCTCAATGTTGTGGCTCACCTCAATTCTAATTTATGATCCTTCAGAATATTTAGCTTATTGTCCATTCATATCAATTTTTGACAGGGGGATAGGAAGTTTATACCCTCTCTAGCCTTTATCAGGCAATTAACCCGGTGCAGATCCTGATAAATATCTAGAACAGTAAGTCAAGGGATTAATTTCTCAAATCATGGGATCTAGCCAAAAACAAAACCAAGCTGATCAGCAATTATAGGCAAAATGGCGCCATTTTATTATGTTGGTGATGCAACTCTGCCAAGAAGCTAAAAATGCCACTTTTACGCCTAAGCAAGTGAATGATCAGGATCAGTCCTTGGATTCTGACTCCAAAAATAGTTTGAGATCAGTTGTAACCAGTTTATCTACTATTTTTATATCAACCTTATGAAAGCAGCTGTTCCTAGTGCTGGCTAGTATTTTTCACACGTCCTGATGCTGTGGCAGTGGCTTCTGATAAATCACCCCTTCTTCTGCCAATAATGATTGTTCTAGGAATCTGTCTTAGGTTAACAGAGAATCAGGGCTTGATTATGGTCTGAATGTTACCCGGTTAACTTGCCTAAGTCTGACAGAAAATGGAACATTCACAATTTTATGCAACTATCCAAAATCACCATGGGGAACACAAATGACCAGGTCAAACTGGCCATGTTAATGACCTGTTGGATCTTGTCAGTAATAACCTGTTCAGCCAAAGCTTTGGAATCTAACAATCCTAAAATAATGTATACAAATAAATACAAACGAGTTAGTGGGGCAGAGAAGATTATAGAGTGGAAGACCTCCTTCCCTTCCATCAACCTTTAATCCAAGTGAAGAAATTTTATTTTTCGCTGAATATTTCTATCATGATTCTCAGGTGTTGTATGGGGCTAAGTTTTGAGCTACTATGATGCTCAAGCTTGCTTTTCACCACGCCTGAGAGCCCTAAAAATTTATGCCTTGCTGTGTTACATATATTAAATAATAAAAACATCATAACAAAGACAGTGAATTATTTCCGCTATTGCACTCTCACTTTTGAGACACCAACCACAGTATATGAGATACTAAACACCAGATTCAACAAAAACTAATTACATTATTTTAAGTGGCCAGAATCAGTCTCACTACACTACTTAATAATCTGGTATTTAATACCTGATATCAATCATGGATACTTATGTGGGAAAAACCTTGACGGAGTAGAAAAGGGATATTCTACTTCCTTTAAAAAAATCCCACCTAAAGAGTGGGACATTCATGAATGATTTCTTGCCAGCAGAACTTCTGATATAAGTATAAAAATATTTCACTTTGCCTCCATGGCAGCAGGTGAACAGCAACATATTCTCTTACCTAAGCCAAGCAGAAATTCGTGACGTTCCTTCGCTTCTCTAGATCATATAATCACATCATGTGTAAATATGTTAATATCATAGTAAACAAGATGAAAGTTTAGTATACTAGACATCGGGCACCCATAAACATAGTTTTCTCAAGGCTGATGAAGAAGCTTAGGATTACACCTGATATTTCTCATTGCAAAGAGTATGGAATCATGGGGCCTAACGCCACCACCTCAATCGGAGCATATATAATTTTACTGTTGCTTTTGCTACTATAGTGTTGTCTGCTCTGGCAGTCATTTTACATTATGATAAATTTGAGAAACTTATCGGTACTTCTTTTATAAGAAAGTATGGGTCCAAGTCAACAATGGATATGATAATTTATATATACTGGGAAGATAAATACTGATTAATGATACAAAAAGGAATCAGCAAAATCCTTATTTTTTCTTTATTATTAAGCTGTTGATTTAGAATTGACTATTCTCACTGGCATACTGGAAGGGTTGCATCCAAACCAAGCGATTGCCACCCAACTTTCTGACTCCAAGGGAATATTATTGCGAGCAAAGAAGATTATAACTATTGCATCGGGTCACAAAGCCCTAGTAGGAAAAATATTAATTTAATACTTCCTGAGATATTTTTTGTTAAAATTCGATGGCCAATTTGCCAATATAAATGGATTATTTCAATGCATCTAGTACTGTTCATCCCAACAATGGAAAAACTAAGGTGCTAAAAACTAATCCGTTGGCATACCAATTCAAGTCAGATATCACTAACTCTTTTCAGCGCTTATGTGCTGTTAATAGGTAGCAAAGTAGAACATGATAAAATTAAGCTTTCTGGTTTAGGGTTACCCGGCAAGAGATTGAAGTATTTGATCCAAAAACCCTCAAATCCATATCCCCCGACTCATGTGGTATGAAAAGTTAGAACTGAAAAATAAAAAAAAGTGGATATCGCTGCCTCACTTAAACTTGGTAGATTCGATGCTTTAGAATGACAGCTCTAAACCCTCTGATAATAGGGAACACAATTAAAAGGGGACATTAAAATTATAAAGAGTCTAGCTACCTATATCCATACGCTAGACACTTAAAGATGTGTTACATTTTCTATCAGGCGCAGCCAGTTCTCTTATGTGATATCCTCTTTGAACCGGTTTGAAGGCCATGCCTTCATAATATTTATACTGACCCCTCACATTTTAGTTCTCTAATTTTTGGTCAAAAGTGAGAATGCTGAGAATCAGGTTTGACCAAACATATGATAACAACTCTAGCAATAGCACCTCTAGTATCCTATAGACCTCTCCACTACTCTTTCCTGCGACCTGTGTTTTTGGCAAACTGATTCCCATCAACTCTGCCATCAGATTTATTACTAGCGTCCCTGAACCTAAAAACTAAGCCTTTACGACTTAAGCTATTATTATAGTACTAATTTTTTGGCGGATGAATCTATCTATTTATCATCTTAATACCCAGCTCCTACATCGATGAATCCCCCCCTTGGGTTGGGACCATCTAGTACTAAAAAAAATACCCAGCTCCTTATTACAGTTCCAGTTCTTTCAATCAAAAATTACCAGAATTATTCAGCAAGTATGTCATGAGCCAGCTTTCTGGCCAATCCCTGAAAGATGTACTGAAGTTGAATAGATGACTATCTAGATATACCTGACTTTGGACAGACAGCCATCAGGTTTCAGAAGCATTGTCCACAGTCTATTACAGGATCAAAAAGAGGAATCACTAGAAGATTTGGGAGCAACAGAGAAGGCCAACTCACAGGCTATGCCCTCAAGCCTCAGTATAAATTAAAAAGGTTAATTATTGGAAAAGGGGACAAAGCGCAGAAACGCAACTCCTGGTTTTGAGATCAATCAGTGTAACGTTGGTTTGCCATTATGCTGGATCCATCTGCACTGGAAGTTCTCTAAGGGACTAAAGAGGATTCAAAAGTTTTTTTACCTATTAAAATGTGCACTTTTCTTTCCAGTTTTTACTCCTCTATTTGGGGTATACTGTCTCCATATAGATAATTCTGTTTGTGTGCAAAAACCAATTGTAACAATCTCGCCCTGTTTCAACCTAGATTGCAACAGTGAGTTTTCTATAATTAAGATGGTGCGAGCTTCCATGAATAAGGGCAATCCTTCAGAAGGTAGAAATATAATATTTTATTTTAACTGACAATCTTGTTCAGCTTTTCAACTATACCTTTGTATTCAAGAGTGCTATTGTAACATCTTAATGACAGGTTCATCCTTTCCACCTAAGCATCAGGCTTAATCAGAATATTATACATATGTTCAGCCTCATAATGTCTAAGTGCAGGATAGGTAGATGGGGATTCCATCCACGTTCATATAGAGAGTTTCCATTCAATATTCAATAATTATATAATAGTGCATTTTTTCTATGATAAGCTAGTTTCCCATTGAATTCTTCAAGTTCAACTGTCACTAAATTGAGGCGTGATTATCAAAAAGGTAAAGGTGGTTTTATACCTTAAGGAAAGTTGTGCTTGACCAATAGTAGGACTTCAAGACTTTTCCTGGTCACATGTAATAGTTCACAGCTTTTATAATCATCTTTCTGAATAAGATAGAGGATATTCTGCTTTATTTTAATCTAGTTGATCCAGTACTAATCCCACTTATAGTTTAAGGCGTATGTGAAGAAGACAGCTTACCATAGTATGGATGGCATTTAATGGGTCATTGCTCAAAAACGTCTTCAGCGTTTCAAAAGCTTCTATTTGATCACATCCTAGAGTAAACGGTGTATTCTTCGCTATTAGCCTTAATAGGGTATCCTAAGCTGGGCTTATTTTTTGTAATAGTTGATGTAGTAGTCCATCATACATTGATTTATTAAAATTCTTCTAAATATCTTTTTATTTTGGTAATCTTATGGCTTAAACTTTTTTGGATAGACCACATTTTTGTGAGATATATTGCATTCTAAGAACTTAACTTTTGTTAAAAAATAAGTACTTTGAGGGTTTTTAACGAATTTTGCAATTCACAAATTTTGCTCTGCTAGTGAGCCAGGTCAACAGTATAAAGACACTGACCCTTGCCCTTTTGCCTTCATTAGCTACCTTTCACAACTTGTTATCAGCATAACTCCCCTTCATGTAGCCCCTATATGAAAGTGGTAGCGCTGACCACATTCTAGATGCTTTCTCTGGCATCTATAACTCAGGACCTTTTTACCTGTTATTAAACTCAAGTTTTTATTAAAACTCTTAAAGCAGATAAAAATTAGGTATTTTAAAGATTATTTATTATAAATTAAGTATATATGGTTTTTATGTGGTAAGCAGTCAAATGTCGCCACCTATCTACTTATCACAGTGATAGAAAGTAATAAGTTTTTGTTTACCTTAATCTGTTATTTAATTGGATCAAGTTGTAGAAAAAACGTAATGCAAGTTTAAGGTAACAACCTTAACAATTAAATTGGAAACATCATTGGCTTTATTGCTGGAAATCATACTATCTTCATGTATTAATTGTGATATTTATCCTTATACCCAGTTAAACTCAATAAAATATCCATATTCAATTTACATAATAAATATAATGTTACTGATAATAATTAACCTCAGCCTTTTTTTTACTGCTCAAAGTCGCTTTTGAGTGATTTTAAATTTAAGTTTTATTTATCCACAGCAATCTGCCCAAACCTATTCTTTGATGTCCTTGGCTCCGCCGCCTGCCACCCCAGTGTGGGGCAGCAGTGCACCCCCACCTAGCATTTCTGCCCCGCGGGCAAGCGCGTTTGGACAGGCTCAAGCAGCCTGCCCACTGTTTCCAACCATTTTGTCCCCCCACAGGACTTAGCGCTCCACCTGGCGCGCGTCCACCCTTCTTGCCCCCATCCTCTCGCCCTCCCTCGCTCTGCCATTTGCTATTGCCTCATAGTGGACTATGGGCGTTTGTTCCCATATGCTGATAAGGCAATTATTGACCTAGCCACTACAGCCTTTGCGCCAGCTGGCTTTATAGACTTCCGCCTTTTAAGGGCTACTTTGACGTTGGGTTCCAATCTGAGGAGGATGCTGAAGTGGCAGCACAAAATCCTCTAATTTATAAAAAAACCCATTCCCACAACCCATACTCGCCTCCCTCCAGAGACCACTCTGGTGGTATCCTTTGCAAATCTCCCATCCCACCTTCCACCCCAGGTTTTGTATGACCAGTTGGTCGTGGGGCTCATGGCTTATGGCACTCAGCCCAACCTCATCTTTGCCATTCCATCTGGTGCAGAGCGCCTTGCTGCTCCTCATGCAACAGCCACCATCATACCACACCACCCTACCATAGCCCAATAAATCCTACCCCGCGCTAGTGTGGCTGCAGCGCCTGATCATTTCTTTTGGGCTTGGGTCAATAATGGTAGGCAGATTTGTTCCCTTTGTTTTGGCCTCGACCATGCAAAAAAAGTGCGCCCTCAGGCCAAGTCCGCTGCTGCAGCTTCTGAGCCCCCCTCTGGAGGTTCAGTATGGGGCGCTTTGCTGCCCCCTCCCACCCTCCAATCTCGTTCAGTGGGCCCACATGGAAAATCAGCCCCCCCAAAACCTCCAGCCTCACTCTCCCACCTAAATCTACCCCAGCCAATCAGAGCAATACTTGGACCACCATTGGCACCCAAGCAGCTGCCCATTCGCTCAATCCCACCCACCCAAATTTGAACGTCACTATTCCAGTGAACTAAAATCCATGGGATCTATTGGCTGAGACTGAAGAATCAGGTAATGTTCTCATTAGTAAGCATACAGGTCAACCTCTCTGCCAAGGCAATTATGGTTTGGCAGAATTTTTCCTTCCTGACTTTGATGAAACCCCTACCCCTCGCCATTTTGCTCCTCTGCCCAATACAGCCCTTTTCCAAAGTGACCATCAGCTCGCCTTAGCTGCGGTGGCCTCTCCTCAGTGCCCAAAACTATGCACCGCGGTGGCCCAGTCAGTGACTCAGCTTCAGCATGGCCTGCCCACCCTCTTCTTCCCCCCCAACTTCCCTGAATCTCCCTCCAGTGACATCTCAAAACTATTTGATGATGCTGAAGTTGCTGTTATGAATGTTGCGATGCTTGCTTCATTCACCCCTCAGCCAAAATCACCCGCCACAGTATCTCCCTTTTCATCCAACTTCCTGAAGCCCGCAAAGAAGCTGAAGTTCTCCTCACAGATTTTGTTGAAACACTTTCCCATCATTATCTTGATGAGGAAGTTGAAAACTCCTACTACGCTGACCTCCACCCCACTATGTGGATGCCCCAACGCCCTGGCTCTCTGCTCTGATCTGGTACTGTAACCAACATCCCTTGATCGAGGTGGGTCTTTCTGAAAACCAACCCCCTGACCCCTCCTCACCCTCTGCCATGGTGGGTTAGCGGTTTCTGCTTCCCACCTGGTTATTAGTTTTGTTTTGTCAATTTTTGAGTGTTGTGATTTGGTACTGTCCGTCCCCTGGTTGGCGTACCTCAAATAAATCAATAATTAACCTCAGCATTGTTCACTAGTAAATCTTAATAAATTTAAGGAATAAAAAGTTTAATTTTTCTCAACTTGAGTCGCCAGTAAATCAAAATACATAAATACTAACAGCATCATCCATGATACTTTGTAAAAAACTGATAAATTGAAATAGCTGATCTTTGACTGAATTGAAGAGATGATCAAGATTATACACCAAAAGTTTAGTTTAGTTGATAAAGTGAACTAGTTGGCATCATGTTAGATAAAATCCAATCCATAGGAATACATTGAATTAGTAAAATTTGTTTTAAGTTAACTTAGTCAGCAACGGTGCCTAATATAGGTAATCTACTAGAGTTCATTACATTACTAAATGTTGAAACTATATAAATTAATTGGCAATCATCTTTGAATAATCTAAACAATCATTTGAAATTAATAGGGATAATTATGAATGTTAAAACCATCTGAAACTAGGTGAGTTAATTGGCATCACGTCCAACTAATAAATCTCATTTGTTGTTATAAAAAGAACCATAATCTGGTTAAGATTCCAAAATTATCCCCCACTTAAACAGATTTTGTTCTTTAGAAAAAATCCTACGCTAGAATCTAAGATTTACAGGGTTTCATGAAATTGTTCATTTGTCAACAATAAGGTAGCTAGAATTTATACACAAATTCTTTCTCCAAAAGACGCCAGTAATAAAAATGGCAGAATTTAGCACCTACAGCAATTGATAGTGATCATTAAAACTATTAGTAATGAGTGTTAAAATTAATAGAATTTATTGCTAAACTATATCAGATAATATACAAAAAATATCAGCGACGCCTTTTACCAGATAAATCAATGACAGAGCATAAGGGAACTGCAGGTTTCTAGCGCTGTAAAAATGATAGTATTAAAGCCAAACCTATATTAAATATGAATTTTGTTTAAATAATAATATAGCTATTGTATAAAAAAGTTTTGTATCTTTTTTCACATTCATCTTTATTTTATTATTTTCTCTTTGTACCATTTTCCTTATTTCATTTAATCCTTCTTTTCATTCATTTTGTGTAGCAAGTTCGCTTTAGCAGCTTCAAGATTGCGCTCTGGTCATGCAGGCACCAAGAACACAAAGATGCAGGTGAATTTATTATACTGAGATGCCGCAGGGCAAATTAGCATTGGACGTGGACTTTAGCCTATTTGTTAATATCCCTTTGTCAAGAAACACCCTTGTAGAAGTGAGCTTGTCCAAATCATCTGCAAAAGTGACTTAACTGCTTTAATCAAGTGTTTGAAGCTTCTTAAACACAATTGCCTTGGCTTTAAATCTTGAGATGATAGCTTCTTTGTTTTTTTGACGCCTTAAATTTGGAACTCATCTCTGAAAATGAGATTTATAAAATCTGACAAAATGGCCAAAATATATTTTCAAATAAAGTTTATTTGACTCATTTTAAGAGAGGTAGAAGTGCTAGTGCATGACAACAGCTAGCCAACAAGTCTTCTCTAAATAGCTTAAGACCACAATCGAATATATTACTATTTCTACACAATAAACTGATTTTTGAAATAAAGAAAAGCGAGTATATGATGATTGATATCCAGGTAATCTTTTTTATAATTGATTCCAACCTCAGTCATAGTATATTCTTAGACTTAAAAGATAGACTTATGTAAGATCTAAAAAAGTGCTAGTGTTGAAGTTTTTGGCCTGCTTTAATTGGGCTGGTTCTTCTTCTTAAGGTAAGTTGGAGTTACAAGAGTCTATTGTATGGAGAATTTAGCCAAATGGTGATAATAGTCAAGATACAAACTCCTTGGAAATGAATTTTCAAAGCTGCATTATTTTGTTTTTTACTTGGACAATGGTTCGATGCTCTGATCCTTCTAATACCAAGTAATTCTTCAGATAATAAAATGGAAAAGTATTAAAAACAAAAAACTTATATAATAAACAATTAACTTGTAGTGAAAAACGATTATATTTATTAGCATCAATTTGGAGGTAATTTATAGGGTTCAATGTTAACCACATCTTGCCCATGACACCTCATTTTAAATAGCACTTAACCAGAGAAAAACGTAATAAAATCAGAGGGTTTACAATCCTTTTGACTCAGGGGCAGCTCACACAGCCCCAGGGTCAGTGTCAAACTAATATCTTAAGACAGCGTTTCTGACGCATCTGCAGATAGCTGAACTGATGCTTCTCTCAAGCATCTGGCATTACATACCAAGGCGATTTGAACCACTAAACAGTAATAAATTTAATTGGAAACTTGATTGACTTTAAAAGTTAATTCCAACATAGACTAACAAAGCCCACATGCCTGAATCATCAAGTTGACTATATTATAAAGTCTGACTCAACCAAAAAAGCCCCCAGGCCCGTGTCATCATAGTCAAAGATTAATTAATGGGATTGCTAGGCCAAAAATTCCAAGTTCAGATATACTTAGGATAATTTTGGTCCATAATCGCTGATAATTTCGATATGATACATAATAAATCAACATCAGTTAATATTATTATTTCCATTACCAAATTACCCGACAATTTAGGTCCAGTCAACTATTCAACAGCTAGTGTACACCATTAGCTAGTGAGTCAGTCTTATAATTGTTTCTGGCATTAATCAGTTATATTTTGACACGCAATTTATGGAAATCTTAAGAGCCAACTTGACAAATATACCTTACTTCTTAAGTAAAAGTTTTAGGATGGCCATCCTGCAACATGTCAACTCATTTTTGAAATAATGATAAACCCTAACATCATAATACTTTTGCCTATGGCTAGTCAAGCATAATACAAACAGAGCCCCTGTATTGATCATCATTGTTGCAAATTTTTCATCCTTATAATGGGAACTCAATTAATGCTAGACAACGGTGTTGAGACTGCTGGCCCTTGCTGTTTCACATTCATAGGCCACCTTTCACTACAAGTCCGCCTTGCAAATACTCAATCCAACAGACCAACAACTTCACCTTAGGCCAAAAACCCCAGGGATGCAAAAAGAAAGCCCTAAACCCACCTGTGTGATTCTAGGCTCTTCATTATCATATCCCTCAGTATTAATCGCCATCAGTCCCACATTATGTCCACCAACTAAGAAAGTCCCCATGGTGCTTCCTTGTAAATCCAGGTATTGGTTGGTAGCGCCTACCCTAGGTGCATTCACCCAGCACCTAGCCTTGTGGATCTTCAGTCTCACTTCTACAAGACAAGCTAACTTTTTTCCACTTCAACTAATAAAGTTAGGATAAGGAAAGATAGTTATTAAGAGGTAGATTCAACTATTTATACTAAGGCGTTTCCATGTCAATCTGCTTCCCACCTATCAATGTCATCAGCTTCCATTGCTGACATCACAGTCCATCTTTAGCACTTTCGCTGGCAATCATTCCCTCTTAATTCACCTTATTGACACAAATATTAAATTGATACATCCTCTGCATCACTTTCTGGTTCAATTTTGTATAAATTTTCAGTTACAAAGTCCATCAGTATCCTTGGACTTAATTACCAGTAAACTGAACTCCCCTCAGTGAAATGTCCTTTGCATCCCCAACTACCAGATACCTCAGCACTAAAGCCAGTAAACTGAATATCCTTGGCATAAGTCGCTTAATAATTCAAAATACTACATGGTTAAATTATTCTTAGCATCAGTCGACAGTAACACTGAACACTTTGACATCAGATTAGAAATTTTTGTAAGTCAAAGTTTAAAATATAAATTCTTTTATCCTCAGCAACAAATGCCATCAAGTAAAATAACCTTATCTGCTTATTGGAGATTATTGGAATTTCGTGAGAAATTACAATGAGCAGGCGCTATGGAAGCTACAAAATTATTAGTTCCATGGCTTTAGCAAAGATTGACAAAATTTCAATAAAGTTTTAATTCTGTTGCTATAGTTGGCTTCCAATCAGAAATACAGAACCCTGTAAGAAAATAGACCATAATCATGCTACGTGAGACAAGAATTGAGGTACTTTATTAACTAAAAATCAGAGATATTTATAGGGGAAGATTTAGTAGTTTTTTTTAAGGATTTCTGTGAAATACCCGAGGTAAGATCTTTCCTAACTGATGACTGATATTGCTGATACTTTTTAATGGTCAGATCTGATAGAGCTCTTATTAGATGCAATCGACCTTCTTAGCAAGGGTTTAGCCCCTTCAGAATGATTGGTCATTTCAGATTGCTTGGTCGTCTCAGATTGCTGAGCTTCTTCAGATTGCTTGGCCTCATTCGTCATAGGAGGCTGATAACTCCAAAGGGTCTTTCTTTGGTCGAATTGAGAATTGGAAATACCCATCATGGATTTGACAATTTCATTAGACCAAGATATCAAATCTCAATCTGGAGTAATTCCGTTCATCTTAGTTCTATCTCCAACAATACCCCCCTCAAGATCTTGCCTTGGGGGCACATATCTGAAAAGAAACCTACCATGCACTCTATTGATAACAGTACCAGTATCATTAGTGGCAAGGGAGTATTCAATACCCCAATGATAAATAACACAATTAGTACCAGACCATAAGGTGTCCACTTTGTGAATTCTTCATCCAAGCTTATGGTGGTAGAAAAGTACAAGATCCTCGACTTGATATTCTGGTAATGTAGGTCTACTAGCGTTAGTTCTGGTTCCTTCCTTCAAGGTGGTAACAGCAAGGGAACTTGAAGCTAATGCTTATAATCAGATTATTTCATCAGCTAATCTCCTCATAGCTAAATCAGTAGTTTGCGGGGTATCCTCTTCAAGCATAGGTTGTACACTTAAGGGGAGGATAGGTTCCCAACCTTATAAGGCTTTAAAAGGAGACATTTCTAATAGTATGATGGTAGCTAAATCTATAGGCTAACATTGCACTAGGCAAATAGAGATTCCATCTACTAGGGTCATTGGAAGCTATCATTTGAAGAATGGCTACAAGGGTACCATTTGCTCATTTGACCGCACCATTAGTAGAAGGATTATAAGGGGTCTTAAAGGCCTGATAAGTACCCATTAGTTTGGTAAGCTCAGATACCACCTGAGATATGAAGTTGGTCCCATTATCCAATAACAGGACTTTTGGGCTACCATGGCTGGTGAAAACTTTCTTGAAAAGAAAGGATGCCAACAACTTGCCGTGACCAGGGAAGCTTAAATAGCTTTAATTTATTTAGTAAAATGGTAGATAGCTAACAAAATATATTGATGTCCATAGGTGGCTGTAGGGAGAGGACCCACCACATCAATACTCATAGTAGATAGGGTTCGGAAGGTCCCACAAATTGGTGTTGGAATGTCAGATTTCCACCACGTTGTTGTTGGCATTAAGACAAGTTTCCAGCACATTGTGTACAGATTCCAGCATGTTATCCCAGTAACAATGATTTTTTAACCACTGTAGGGTCTTAGCGACAGCTTCATGACCTACAGTTTGGTGGGCCTCCATAATAGTATCAGTCCTTGCAGAGGGCTGAATAAAGGGCAACCACTTAGATCCCAACTTTATATAATTAACCTTCTTTAACCTGAGTGTCTTCGTTTAAGGATTGTAACTTTGAGATAACATTTTTAGATTCATGGAACCAGAGCTCAGGTCTACTGATCAGGTCATAAATGCAATCTTCCACTGCAGAGAATAACGTTAAGATAGACAATTGAGAAAGGCCGTCAGCGTTTTGATGAATGGCGCCAGCGTGATGTTGAATAGTAAAATCATAATTTTGGAGCTTTAGAGCCCATCTAACTAAACGCCCATCTGGATCCTTAATTTGTTGCAACCACTTCAGGGAAGCATGATCTATTACATTAGTGAAATGCTTGCCATATAGATAAGGGTGGAAATGCTTGATGGCGGACAACACAGCGAGGCATTCTCTCTCAGTAACGTTATAATTGTGTTCAGCCTTAGAAAGGGTTTTACTATAGTACATGTTGGGGTGATCAGCCAGATTGGTATCGTGTTGAGCCAAAATGGCCCCAATAGCAATATCACTGGCATCAGTAAATAGTATAAAAGGTTTGGAAATGTCATGATGGTATATGATTGGTGCACTCATTAAGGCTTGGCGCAACAGATTGAAGGATTATTCTGTGATTCTTCCCATACAAATGGGACTTCCTTGAGCAAAAGGTAAACTAAAGGCTCTACAATCTCTGCAAAATGGGGGATGAATTTTCAGTAATAATCAACCATCCCTGAAAACACTTGAATATCGTGCAAGCTTTTGTGAACTGGCATGTGCAAAATAACTTATATCTTATTAGATAAGGGTAAAATACCCTCATGATTAACTTTATGTCCCAAAAATTCCATCTCAGTTTTAAAAACAGCACTCTTAGATGGTTTAAGCTTAAGCGAGGCACATTGCAGGCGGCCAAAAATTTCCTTTAAATGAGCCAAATGCTCGTTAAAAGTGTATGAAAAACAGTAACATCATTTAGATAAACTAAAACACAAGAAAGTATCAAATCCCCAAACAAGCCATCCATGGCTCGTTGAAAAGTAGCAGGGGCATTACAAAGCCCCTGCGGCATACAAGTTGGCTCAAATAGCCCCTCAGTAGAGATCAAAGCACATTTTTGACAGTCTTCCGGGGCAAGATCAATTTGCCAATAACCACTCGCAAGGTCCATAGCTGAGAAGTATTATGATCCAGATGATAATCTCAATGTATCATCTATGCGAGGTAAAGGATAAGAATCCTTTTGAGTAACAGCATTGAGCTGACAATAGTCCATAACCACTCTATGGCCTCATCCTTTTTTCAGATGAGTAGTAAAGGGGAAGCAGATGAACTCTTAGAAGGCGTTAGTAGCCCAGCATTGAGGAGTTGTTTCAGTTCCACTGAGACCTGAGCCTCCTCAACTTTGGATTTGTGATATGGTTGAGCTCAAATAGGGGGAGTATCCCCAGTTTTCACCTGATGCTGTACCTCTTTCATTAACCCAAAATCTCCAGGACCTTTATCAAATATATCAGCATACTCTTTAATCAGAGCTTCAGCTTCATGCTGTTGTTCTGGAGTTTTTGAAACCCCAAATTCGACATCAATTATAGCAACAATAGGGGGATCTTCTAGACCAAATTCACATAAATCTCCACATCCTAAGATGGATAATATGTTACTCACAGGAGTAGGCCGCACATAGACAATGGAATTATTGCAATTCAATTACATAGATTGAGAGGTAGATTAGCTAATAGAAATAAAACAGTTCCATTTTAGGCAGGATCAAGGATACCAGGGCAAGGTAAAGCCTCCAAATGAGAGGGATTTTGATAACAAAAAATCTCTAATACATGATCAGGGGGTACAAATACTTGTACTCCCATATCAATTATGACTTGAGCTTTTTGGGGAATGGTAATCAGAGAGTTAGAATATAAGGGCATTCCCTCAGAGGCATAAGCTGACGGAGGCGGAAGTATAGTCCTTGGACCCAGGATTCAGTATTCGAGATGTGAGATAGAAGTGGGATATTCCAGTAAGCAAACATGTCATTTGAGTTTGCCTTTGCTATTGGGAACATCGTGTAGAATTAAAGGTACTCAGTACCCAATTAAGGAAAGGTATTTGTCCTTAAGACTGATTATCTCATCAAAATCGATGAGAAACTTAGTTCCTAAGAGCAGATCATAGCTGTTGTTATCCAAAACCACTGCAGGGGCTGACAAAACCAGCTTTCCAAAACGCATCAGAAGAGAGGAATAGGCTCCTATATATTTAGTATAAGAAGGTCCAGAAGTTCCGTAGTCTTAGGAAATAGTTTAAGTCTGGCACCAATTTGATTCTCTTCATAAGTTTGGACGAGATTACATTGATAGGCGATCCCATATCAATGATAGCCAAAACTTGCACCTTATGCACGATGACTTCCACCTGGGTTACATCAGTGCCAAAGTTTGGGATTGAAAACACTGAGGGATTAATAGATTGAATGGAATTATAAGAAAAAGAAGAAGCATAAGCAGAAATAGTGTCTTTGTTGGCTAATTTATCAGGAATATCAAGCTCATCAGGAGCGGATACCACATAACAATCTGTAGAAGAATTAGAAGGTTTTGACTGAGGCACCTGGGGTAAGTCAGCGCAGGGAGCCTCATGCCCTATGCTGACTCCTCTTTTTTCGATTCCTCCACTTACTTTTTCCAACATTGAGATACCACATGACTCACGAGACCACAATAAGTGCACGTCTCCTTCTTTGGTTTGAATTTGGGTTTAGGTGGCATCACATGGATATAAGAATGAGGGTTACTAGAGAAGGTCAGATGTACCACACCATTAGGAATCTCCATAAGCGCTTCTTTGATGTCAATAATGGAGCTGAAATTTCGTTTAAGTGACTTCAAATGTAACAGTAACTGGGTGCAAGAACCAAACGCACTCATTACAGCTGATATAGCATCATCAACGGTAATTCAATCACAAGTGGCAAGAGTCTGGGCCTCATGGTAGAATTGATTAGCAAAATCCTTGATAGACTCTCCTCATTTGATTTTAATATTCATAAAGGCTTGCTTTTTGTTGGAAAGGATTTGATCACTCCCAAATTTCTTAATGATGGCAGTTTTCACTTGAGCCCACGAAGAGCAAACCTTAAGATGAGGAACCATGATCTCTTGAGCAAACTTGCTTAAGCAAGAGGTGATAGGGCGAAACTTCTGTTGATCAGTAGCTCCATCCATTGCACGTTAATAAACGAAAAGAAACGAATGGATGCTACCTTCACCCGGTTCAAACTTAATCTTGAAGGTAAATTTAAAAGGGATGGCTTCAGTTTTCAAGACATGTATGCCCGATACTGCAACTGGTCCAGCCTTGGAGGGTTCAAACTCTTTAAAATGGGCATGAGGGGGAACTCAGTCAACTTGTTGTCTCAAGTGGTTCAAGTCATCTTGTAAATTTTGAACTCATTGGTTAAGTTGGTCATTTGTAGGGGCTCAGTTTAAGTTGGAAATTGCTGTAAACATCTCAGTTTGCTTGGCCTCAAGTACTTCTCATTTGGCATTCAACCGCTCAATGGACACTGTCAATGAAGCAAACCAGTTTCTTGCATAGTTTGATTTGAATCGCATAGATGATGTGCAATCTCAATGCCATCCAATAAGTTGATTAAGGAATAGTCCTGATTGGTTGAGAGACCTTCCAAGGATAAGAAACACCCTTGAGCTAGGGCTCAGATTTGAGTTTCCAATGCCCGTACTCTTGATGCTAAGAGACTCAAAGGTTCCAAATTGGACGTTGGAAGCGAGGAGCCAGGGGGACCAGGAGGTCCCGGGGGTCCTTGCGACCCATCTCTACTTGCTGGTCCCAGCAGGCCTTGTTGACCCATTGGACCAGAGGAACCACGTTCACCAGGAGGTCCCTTGGTTACTGATGGGGAGCTAAGTGGTCCCAGTGGTCCCAGAGGACCAACAGGGCTGTTTTCACCTTCTCTGATATTACCCACCACTAGGACAAGATGTTGGGTTAGCCAATTAAGCTCCCCCCAAGCTCTTCTCATGTTTGGCCTGCAGCTGATGCAGTTGTCTCTTCTTCTCATCCTCCAGGGAGGTAATCTGATGGTGAATAGGGTTAGTAGCATCGGTAACTTGATGAAATACTTCTTGGCCAATGTATCCCACTAATCCATTATTGATTCTTACCAACTGGTTATGCATATAGTTGATTTCTCTTCTATTATCAAGAATGGCTTCCCAATTATCCCTTCAAAAGTTGGATGCCATTTCATAAAATGAAGATAGTTGAGAGTGAAATTGTTGCGCTAGAGTCAATTGGCGCTGGATTTCGAGATGATGCAACCCCAAAATCTGGAGTAAATGGTGAATAGCAAGATGTACATAATGTCGGAGGTACTGCTCAGATATAGCCAAACCAACTTTGGTAGGCTGTAACACCACTCAGTTATATAAGTTCATCATGTTATCAGCAACTTTAGACGCTTGGTCATGATTAGGGCGAGCACCAGGCTGAGTAGCCCCCCTGATCAAGCTTTTGACAGTTTCTTCAACATTTGCGGCTTAATCTGATTAATTATATTGGTCAGGGCCCTTGATGGTTAAGTCCATTAAAGCTTGAAATTGTAGATTATTGGTAGTAACGTTAGGCATCTCTTGCCTCGTGGAGTGTACCCATCAGGTAATACTCATTGATTCTTCAGAAGAGGGGCTTTCTTTTCTAGACATATTCATGGGTGTGAAAGTATGTTTTCACCAGGTAGCCTCAGAAGCAGTCCTGGCAGAAAGCACCAGTATTGTAATTATGTGTGAAATTACGATGAGCAGGTGCTACAATGGCTATGAACTTATTAGTTCCGTGGCTTTAGCAAAGATTGATACAATTTGCACCAAAGTTACTAGTTCATTGCTATAGTTGGTTCCAATAGAAATTACTGAATCCTGTAAGAAAATAGACCATAATCAGGCTATGTGAGACAAGAATTGAGGTACTATATTAACTAAAAATCAGAGAAATTTATAGGGAAATTTAGTAGTTTTTTGCGAGGATTTCTGTGATTTACCCAAGGTAAGATCTTTCCTAACAGATGACTGATATTGTTGATACCTGTGATGGTCAGAGCTGATAGAGCTCTTATTAGATGCAATTGGCCTTCTTAGCGAGGGCTTAGCCCCTTTGAAAGGATTGGTCATTTCAGATTGCTTGGTCGTCCCAAATTGCTGAGCTTCTTTGGATTGCTTGGCCTCATCCATCATAAGAGGCTGATAACTCTGAAGGGTCTTTCTTTGGTCAAATTGAGAATTGGAAATACCTGTCGTGGATTTGACAATTTCATTAGACTGAGATATCAAATCTCAATCTGGAGCAATTTCGGTCATCTTAGTTGTATCTCCAACAGGGATCATACCAATACTTTCCAGATCTAATGGATCATCAAAATAGCTCACTCTAGCCAAATGAGAAGAAAAATATTGGTAACTTTTTATTAATTATATTATTACAACTAGGAGATTAATTGGAAACCATGCATAGCTAATTGAAACTTTTTTGGTAATTATGGGAGGAAAACATCTGGTTAAAATCCCAATATACACCAACTTAAACAGATTTAATTCTCCAGCGCGGTTATGCATCCTTGGAAGACCAAAACACCAACTCAATTTCTGGGAGGATTTTGGGACTACCCTTCGCCTCCAAGAGGCGTGGAAACTACAACGTCAGTGCAAGGTTCATCCAAACTCACTGATCACAGCACTGTCGCAACTTGTCTGCATCCTCCCCCAAAAAATCCTAATAGATTGCGCCACATCCAAACAATACGCCAGTTAATAGAGAAGCACACTAACAGAGCACCCTGTAGTGGGCACCATTGTTGCAAATTATACAGTATTCACTTTAGTGCTCAGCTAATGTGCCAGATCAACAGTATAAAGGCTGCTGCGACGATTGCTTTTTTGCCTTCACTGGCTACCTATCACTACAAGAAGTGGCAACAAATCCACTTCCTGCAGCTCTAGCTATTAGAGTGGTAGCGCTGACCACTATCTAGATGCTTCCCCTTGTATCTATATGTCAGGGACCTTTTGCCTGTACTTAAACTCAAGAATTAATTAAAACTCTTAAAATAAATACAAGTTATGTATATGAGGTTTTTACTAGATAAGAGATAAAAGGTTATATTGTGATAAGCTCATCAGTCACCTGCCTATCTAATTATCACAGTAATTGAAAGTTTATATTTTCTTGTTAACCTTATTTGGGTTTGATTGGATCTATGGGCGGAAAAAGTTATACATTTTTAATGCAATAACATTAACAAAGTATTACAAATATTAGTATCAATTTCTGGCAATACTAATATCTTCAATTTATGATTATAATGTTTATCTAGATACACAGTTAAGATCATTTTAACACCCACTCTCAAATTACCTAATATTGGATATCGTTTATAACTATCCTCAGCAATAGTTACCAGTATATCTTAATAAATCTAAGAAGATATATTTTGTACTTTCACTCAGCATTAGTCACCACTAAACTGAAATACATATATAATATTGGGTTCAGCCATATACCTTAAAAACAACTGATATATTACAATAGCTGATCTTTGACTGAAATAGAAGAGCTGAATCAAGATGGAACACCAGATGTTAAATTAAGTTGAATAAAGCTAATTAGTTGGCATCATGACAGACATAATTTAATCCATAAGGATACACTGAATTAGCGAACTTTTTACCAAAATCTTTAATCAGCATGGGTGCCTGTCATAAAGCGATCTGCAGAATTCAATAATCTACTAAATTAGAAACTAATTAAATTTTTGCAAACACTTTCCTTATTTAAAACAATCATTTCGATTATTGGGGTAATTATATATTGGAACCCTTTACAATAGCTGAATTGATTGGCATCATGCCAAATAATAAATCTGTATCATTGTAGTCTAAAAAACCATAATCAGGTTAAGATTCCAACATATCCTCTAATTAACAAAAGTTTGTTCATAAAAAATAGATTCAACTATAAGCTAAGATTCTCAGAGTTTTATGAAATTGTTAATTTGTCAACAATAAGCTTGAGAGGTTTTAGGTATATAAACCACCTCAAATGATGACAGAAAAGAAAGAGTGGCAGAAATTATCACATGCAAAGTAATGAGCATGTTTGCGACAGTATGACACAAAGGGTTTGTGAAGTACAAACCATGTCACTGACCACATCATGGATAAGCCTGCAGAGATCCATCCATGAATTCGCACGTCATGTCTGGATGACATGACATATTTTCAATGATGGTCCCAGTGAGACTACATGCCAACAACATGGTCTATCTCCAGGACAGCTCTGAGAATGAAGCCAATGCTTAGCCTAGCTCGCTTATCAAGCTCATCATCCAGATCTGGGTTTTTCTTAAATATATGTATAAAAAATATATTAAAATCATTTTGATAAGTTAGCAATGTTTATCTGAATGTTGGGTATTTTTGTAGAAGACAAATATAAATTCCCAATTATTGCCTTCTTCTTAATATAGCACTACAATTCCTTATCTAAGCTCCATTACCCTAAGCTCTCAAGGGTTTACCAGATCATAGTCCATGAAGGCTAAATATCCCACTTGATTAAGGTTCAGAGAATTAGAGATGCCAGTGTCACATTCCACTGTATCAGTCCCTTCTTCTGAATTTAAAATGTTTACTTTTGACATCCCAATTTACAATCAACTCTTCTGTCAATCTCAATTCACCAGAATCAACCTTTGATTTCTTGTTGAAATTTTGAGAATTTGCTAACAAAATCAATGTGTGTGTAAATAATGAGACTTAACCTCTTGGGTTGGACTGGACAAGTTCCCTTATAGAAAAGACAAGGGACCTAACATCCCCGTGGAGCCCTTAAAATAACTAGAGGACTTGGCCCAGGTTTTTGATGAACGTTAGGTAACAATAAAAACCCCAAAGAATCCCCCCACAGCACCCTCCTTGTCTTATTCTTTCTTTGTTAATGTGATAAAGGGTCTGTAGGGAGGTAGCCCTGGCCAGAGCCCCCTAAATCACCTCACCCTCTCCTTGCATCCACTCCTCCATCCCTCACTTCCTTGGAAATTGAGAAATTTGATTAAAAAACTCAGGAAATTTTTCAGAGTCAGGAAAACTGATCCAGAGCACAAAACCAAAAATTCCAGGTTCTGGGGTGCCAATATAATTCAAGAATACATTTTTAAAAAAATCAAAAATTTGTATCTCTTTGTCAAAATTGATGCCATTTTAATCTATTGCGCTACCCCTCTGATCCAAGAAATTCAACTCAAGTTTGGATCAGTGAGGGCCCTCCATCACTGATCAGGGAATATGCTTCCAGAGCTTCTATGACATAGTGCATAAGCTAGCTAGCAACTCCCCTAAGCCCAGGCTTTTACTTGTGAGTACATCAGCCTCTCCTGCTTAGGATATCCCGTGAACCCCTTTCCCTACTACCTAGCATTTAAGACAACTGTCCCTGCCTAGAAGCAGTTTTTTGTTCATTTTTTTCTTTGAGTTAAAATCTAAATTATCATTTATAAACAAAACTATTTCGCAGAGTCTTCCTTGTTTCCATTATTCTTTGATTAAACCCAACAAGTACACCTTGATTTACATTTTAGGACCACTTGTCATTGAGTGGGCCCTCCAAGACATAAATCTAGCAGCTCACTAAATGAAGATAATAATTATCAAATGATATGCAGCAGGGATGCTATGCATTCTGCCGCTCCTGAAGTGCTTTCAGATCTGCTTAAATCTTTGCAATGACCTTCTTCGCTTTTGGTACATGGCAGACAAGCTACATGTTTGCCTCACTCTACTTGAGATAGTTAGAGAATTCAGACAAATTTTCATCACCATTCTACCAATAGTTCAGTGCAATCTGGGCAAAATGAGGCCTTCTCCACTAAAACTAAATTTTTGTTTGGGGTGAGGAATGGTCATCCTCATAAAATAATTTTGAAACCAGGCACCAAAATATCCAGGTAATCTTGCCGCGGACCAATCCAGCCCAAATCACTTTATAAAATGGATCCTCCGCATTGAAAACGTTTTCAACCCTGTGACCCATTGTGAAACCCTCAACAGTTGTGAGTCAAATCCCAAAGCCACCTGACTTAATTTAAATAAATTTGATTCAATTCATGAACTCAATCAGAACCTTCAAAAATTCATAATTGTTAAAAATTTTCAGGACATTTTTTACTACAAAACTGGCTCAAAACTGTGAAAACTGAGCCCAAAGGTCACCAACCGCCAACCCAGGAGGTTTTTATCCTCCTAGCTCTCTTACCATTGGGAGATTCCAATGCAAGACTTGAAAATTCCCCATTGCAGCCTTCTGGTTTGCCATGAGGTCCTTTGGTATGTTCTTTAATTTCTATTTATTCCACAAGAATTATAGGGCGCCCCTCCTATATGTAATCAGAACTAATATGCCACTAGAATTCTGGGCTTTCCACTGGGTTTTACACACCCAGATTGGAATCCTTGTCTTACTTTAATCAGTAGGATCCATGACATAATTAACTGACTTATAACCTCAGCATTTTCCGCCCTCCTCATGGGATCTGGCGAAGCAATTTTTTAATTAATTACAATGGACTCATATTCCCTGTGTGGATTTTTTTTCTATTTTAGTCACTCATTTCCTTTGTCAAGATATATAAACAACTCATGCTGGCCCTGGATAGCGACCAATCAGCTCAAGGAAACCGCCTGTACCTCCAGCAGGTGAAATGGTAGTGGGAATTCCATCTGTCCCCTCTCCTGAAGTGGAAAAACTGGTGTTGGATGCCCTGGCAGAGCTTCATGTGCTCTTTGCAGCCGGGGTTCTCAAACTCTTACCATTACTGATGCACAAGAGTGTGGTTCTCCTAGATGCCTTGAAAGTAAAGGCACATCATTGAGTCAGAAGAGTACTACGGGCTGAAACAAAATGGGGAATCATACTCCCTTGCTTATTCTAGTATCTTCTGTTGTACAAGCCCCTGAATAGAGAGCGTCTGTCATTTTTCGCCTCTTTACATCACCAGAATGCCTCTTACTTGCCTTCAATTGTAGAAGCCTTTGCTGCATTAGCACCTGAAGTTGGGATTCCAAATGACGTTATGGTGTCAGCTTTTTATGCGGCCGTGGACACTAGAGCTAATAATTCCTTATATGATTCCATTCCAGTGTCTATGAAGGCTGAGTTTTCCTTGGCTTATTCAATGGGAGGAAAAGCTTTTTGTGAAATTTTACCTTCAGTGGCAGCGATGTCGTCTCCTCTGTCAGCAGGTCCCTCCCAAGCTAGTTCATATCAGTCAAAGACACTAACGTCTACCTCATCAGGGAATAAAGGACCAGGGATGCGCTCTTCTGGTGTTGCAGTGGTATCTTCATACCATCAGATTACTTTGAAGAGTAAAAAAGTACCAATTGAGAGTCCCTTCCTTGTATCCACTATTAAGGATATGACTGTAATATTAAATCCTGAAAACCTCACTCTAACACGCATCCAAATGAACAGGTGGAAGCCCACGTAGAACATGATCTAAAATTAGATTTCTACCCATTGAGTCAAGTCACTCTCCCAACAGGTTGAAACCCCCTGCCGCACAGAATAACGGAAGTTCTTCCCCTGCAATGTGTATGAATAAGGCCATAGTGGCAAATCTTACTAATCCCATAATGCCTGTGGATCAGAAGAACCTTGCAGAGAAATCCCATGAGGAGAATTAGTATAATTCATCAGTTAGTAAGGGGCCACTCCTCATCATGGGCCCAGAACCACGTTCAGCCGCCCTTTCACTCTCTATGACTAATACAGAGGGCCAAGCTTACTTCCTGTTTACAATCACCTTCAGAGTAGAATTATGGGAAGCTACAGTAAAAGCACTCCTTGATACCGGAGCAGCTGGAAACTTCATGGAACTAAGAGCTTCTCACTTTAGACCTAGAAACTGTGCTAGTTTCTTCTATTTTGGGCTCATCGTCTGAACCAATGATCTGCCACATTGTCCAGCTTCCAGTGCGGTTCTTCATCCATGAATTTTTCTTTTTTGACCACTTTTTGGATGTATCTTATTCACTGTACCTTGTCATCATGGGGTAGGCTGGTGGTGCCAACAAGTGATTATTAATCTGGACTTAACTACTTGTCATTTTTCAACAAAAGGTGTAGTGGAGGATTCCCACTAATTGAAATCTTGCAACAGAGCCCTCATTTAGTTCATTTTCTTCCTCTAAGCTGTCTCCATTAGATCTTCTCCAAGATTTTCCCGATTTCCTAGCCCCATACAAGGTTGTCTTCGACATGGGACTTGTAACCTGACTCCCACCCCATTCAGAATATGACCTTTCCTTCCAACTAACAGTGCATCTTGTTAAGATTAACTGCCCACCGTACCCTCACATGGAGGAAGAAGACAAGGAACTGTTCATATGTCTAGATGACATGCTAGACAAGGGATTTATTATTAAGAAACCTTACTCATTGCCTCACCAATAGTTTTTTGCCAAAAGGATAGTAGACCTTACAGCTTTGTGTGACCTATGAACATGTTAAGAATATAACAGATTTAGATCTATAACCCCTCCCACTGGAGCAAACTATAACTCAGGCTCTGATAAATAAATCTTTTCAAAGTTAGCCCTGGTTAATACCTTCAATCAGGTGAAAATTTAGGAGGAAATGAGTGGCTCACGGCCATTATGACAAATAGGGGCAAATTTTTATTAAGGGATGCCCTTCGGACTAAACAACACTCTGGAAACCTTTCATAGATTAATCAATAATTTCCTGAGGTACCTAAGATTCACTTGTACTGCCGCTTACATAGATGACATATTGATTAGCCCTCAACCCATGAACATCATGCCAAGGATTTGGAGGCTGTAAAGGCAGCCTTTCTTAAGGAAGGTCTTTTTGTCAAGCCTTCCAAGTGTGATTTTTCTATAAAAATAACTTTATTAGGAAATATGGTCCTTCAGGATGGGTATGCTATCCCTCCATGTAAGTCGGAGGCCATTAAGGCCTGGCCAACACCCAATACTTAAAAACAACTATAAAGTTTCCTGGGTAATGTGATTTTCTTAAAGAAGTTTTCTCCAGCGCTCTCCCAGATGGGCGCATTCTCCATTCACTGACAGGGGATAATGTCCCATATAAATGGACAGAAAAGTGTCAGCAAGCTTTTGAGGCAATTAAGGCATTTTTCCTGTCAGCGCTAGTCTTGAGTCACGCTGACACATCCAAGACATTCATTGTGGCTTCTAATGCATCTGCCTTTTGTGTTGAAGCAGTACTCTTGAAAGAACATGGAGGTATAGAGCACCACGTGGAATACTTCTCAATAAAACTCACCTCCACAGAACAAGAATGGGAAATTTATGACAAAGAGTTGGCAGCAGTGGTATGGTTGCTGACCCATTGGAGATATCTTCTTCATGGAGCAAAACATCTAATCACAGTATGCACTGACCATAAATCTTTACTGTATTATTAGAAACCAAAAATATGGCTCACCTTCTAGCATGCACCTACATATCATTGTAACTTCACTTCAAGTATTATCTTATAAAAAGGTCCACTAGATGTGTTCCTGACATGTTAAGCCGTAACCTTACCTTAGCTCCAGGCCTAAAGGATGACCTTTCCGAGATCACCACAGTGTTGCCCTCCTCCCTGATCCTCTCCTTTGCCCAAGTTATGGTAGCATACGCCGATCTAGACCTGAAGACACCCATATGTGAACGCGTTTTGGCAGGTCAACTATGTTGTCCTGAGGGGATAGAGTTGGTAAATGAACTGGGAACTAAGAAGCGCAATGTCTTTGTATGCCTTAAAGTATGGGATACTTTTCTTTTAAAAAGGATTTGGGTCTCACCCACCTTTTCCATGCAGAGTTTTTGAAGATCAACACACCCCATCTGCAGTAAACCATCCCAATTCAAAGAAGTGTGCTGTGTCTTCAAAAGAACCTATAATTGAAATGGGCTTCAGAAGATATCCCTGGTCGGTTAGCAAGCTGTGTTATCTTTGATAGCTCCAAATCAGACCAACAAGGAAAATGGCATTCTCTGTCCTCTTCAACAAGCCGAGGGTCCCTGGACGTCTGTCTCAGTAGACTTAATTGTGGAACTTCTCATGTGATATCCATGTTTAAACTCCTGTTGTAATTTAGGGTGAATTTGTCAAGATCATCTGGAAGGGTTTTCACAGGGTTGATTCCCGCTGAGCAACGGATGAACAATATGGGGATAATCGGTCCTTGAAATAATTCTAAAGATTGTAAAAGAATGGAGCAATTTGCCCTGACCACATGTCAGTATTTAATATAATAAAATTTAGCAGGTTCTTTCTGCTCCAATTTTTCTTTTATGAACAACCTTCATTCTTCAATTGTCCCATCTCACTTATATATCATCACCTTTGGTCAATACCACTCCTTTGGCTTAGACTATTTAGATCCGTCATATTCTCTATTTCTCTGGCATAGTATTGTATTCTTAAATTCTCTATCGCCTTAGTTCAAGGTGATCTACTCAATATTTGTAGAATGTCGACATCATCTTATTGCCTTATTTGGAGATCTAATAATTACCCTTCCAAACCCAATATCGCCTCATTTAAGGTGATCAAATATTTGTACAATATAAATTATAGACAGCGGATTCTTGCCAATCCGCCATGGCTTTTTCAGGATTATCATCCAATCATATTATGATCTTGCAGCTCCTAATGGAGATCATAAGTGATTGTGGCATACAAATTACACCCAGGTTTTGGAAGCCTTATTGGGACTGTTTAGGATAAATGATTGCCGTTCTTCAGCATATTACCCAAAATCAGTTGGGCAAACTGAGAGAGTCAATCAAGTTCTAGAATATAATTTACTTTGTTCCCCTTCAGCTACCCAAAAACTTGGGCCATGGACCTTCCTCTGGCGCAATTTGCCTATGACAATACACCACACTCTTTAACTGGATTTTCACCTTTTGAAGCAAATTTGTGTTACAAACCATCATTCCAGATTGGATCAAGCCTAACCTCTACAGTTCCCGCAGCAGATGACAGGATCACACAGATCCAAGACACAAACGCTGGTTCAAGAACACTTATCAAAATCCATTGGAGGCCATAAAAAGTTAGCAGATAGCAAACAACCCTTCAGGCATAACTTCTCAATAAGCTCTCTTGTTAAGCTTGACACCCGCCACTTGTATTAAAATTCTCTAGGATTTTTGCCAGTAAGCGCTATGGGACTTTGAATTAGAAAATGGTTTGGGTAATGGTGCATACCGCATCAAGCTTCCTGTCCATTGAAAGCAACATAACATATTCCACATCTCCCAATTATTCCCCTTTAAGGGAGAGCACCATACTATCCCTGAGCATACTATTGTGGGGTTTACTCAATAGGCAGAAGTGGAGGCATTACTGGCCTTAAGGAATTACAGGAGTTTGTTCAGTAGCTTGTTGCATGGAAAGGCTAACCATCTATAAAAATAGTTTGGTAAGTGCAAGGGATTGTGAGAATTGCAAGGAGTTAGTGCTTAGTTCCATGAGTCACATCCTGAGGCACCTGCCCACCAAAAAAAATAGACGCAACTTTACCATCAATCTCCCTGCCAGACTCAAGAATTATTCCCTGGTTCATGCACCAGGAGAAAGGATGTTTACTACTTAAAAAGGAGAGTATAATGTAATTCTGGAGACTTAACCTCTTGGGTTGGACTGGGACAAGTTTTTATAGAAGATAGAAGGGTTGAACGTCCCCTGCGGAGCCCTTGGTCCAACTAGGAGACTTGGACCACGTTGATGATGAACGTTGGGTCACAGTATTAGCACCAAAGAATCCCTCCACAGCACTCTCCTTGTCTTCTTTCCTTATTAATAAGATAAATGGAGCCTATAGGGAGCTTTCCTGGTTAGAGGACACTAGCAGCACCCCCTTCCTCTCCTGGCATCCACTCCGTCATCCCTCACTTCCTTAGAAAGTGACAAATTTGACTAAAACACTCAGAGAATTGTTCCTGAGTCAGGAAAACTGGTCCAGAACATAAAACCTGAAATTCCAGGTTTTGAAGTGACAATATAAGTTGAAAATTTAAACTTGAAAAACATATAAATAACTTAACTTTTTGTCAAATTGTTCCAGTTATTTCAATTCCGCCACCCCTCTGATCTGATCAAATCCTCTCACGTTTGTATAAGTGAGGGCCCCTCCATCGCAGATAAGGAGTTATGCTTCCTGAGCCTCAATGACATAGTGAGTAAGCTAGCTGGCAGCTCCACAATCCCATGCTGCTTACTTATGAGTATGTCAGCCTCTCCTGCTTAGGATATCCTGCGATCCCCTTTCCCCTACTACCTAGCATTTAAGACAACTGCCTCTGCCTAGAGGCAGTTCTTTGTTCTTTTTTTTATTGTAAATCCAATTGATCACTTTTGAAGAAATTTATTCCGCAGACTCCGCCTTTTTTCCAATTTTCTTTCACTAAACCCAAAAAAGGATGCAACGATTTGCATTTTAGGACCACTGGTCATCAAGTGGGCCCTCCAAGACATTAATCCAGCAGCTCACCACATGGTGATTGTAAGAATCAGAGAATATCCAGCAGTCTGCTATGCCAATCAGCCACTCCTTGAGTGCAATTCAGATTTACTTACATCTTTGCAATGACCTTCTCTTCTTTTGGCACATGGCAGACAAGCTACAGGTCCGCCTCCCTCTGCTTGAGATAGTCAGACAATTCATACAAATTCTCATCACCATTCTACCAATAGTACAGTGCAATCCGAGCAAAATGAGGCCTTCTCCACTAAAACTAAATTTCCGTTTGGGGTGAGGAATGGTCATCCTCATAGCCACAATGCAGAAACCAGGCACCAAATTGTCCAGGTAATCTTGCCGCGGACCAATCCAGCCCAAATCACTTTATAAAATGGATCCTCCGCATTGAAAACGTTTTCAACCCTGTGACCCATTGTGAAACCCTCAACAGTTGTGAGTCAAAGTCCAAGGCCACCTGACTTAATTTAATCAATTTGATTAAATTCATGAACTCAATCAGAATTTTCAAAATCCATAATTCTTAGTAATTTTTAAGATACTTATAAAGAAAAAAAGTCCAAAAATTGTGGAAACTGAGCCCAAAGGTCACAACCGGTAACCAGGAAGTTTGTCATCCTCCTAACATCTCCCACCCTTGGTAGATGTCACTGTAAGACCGAAAATTCTCCATTGCAGTCATTTAGTTTGCCATTGGGCCTTTGGTATGCTCTTTTAATTTCCATTTCTTCCACAAAAATCATAGGGCGTCTCTCTTAAAATTAATTAGAACTGCTATGCCACTGGCATTCTGGGATTTCCAATGGGTTTTTACACACCTAGATTGGAAGCCAGTCTTACTACAATCAGCAGTTCTAGGACAGTGCGAACCAGGCTACATCTGATATGTTACACGCTGCAGGTGATAGTGATCAAACAAACTGTAGCTTTGAGTGGTTAACCTTGACAGAATTTTTGAGAAATAATTTTCAGACAATACCTAAAAAATTAGCAGCGACGCCTATTGGTAGATAAATTGATGGCAGATCATAAGGGAACTGCCAGTATCTAGCACTGGAAAAGAGATGGCATTGAAGCCAAACCTAAAAACTTTGAGATTAGTTTAATTAAACTAATATAGATATTGTATAAATCTTTTTCTTTTTTCATTTTCATATTTTGTAATTTTTTTCTTAATTTTTCCCATATCCCCTTTCCTTTTTTCATCTTTCATTTTTTCACTTTCACTTATTTTGTAAAGCGAGTTCATTTTGCATCTTCAAGATGGTGCTCCATCACGTAAGAACCATGAACAAAAAAAGCAAGGTGATTTCATTGTATTAAGACTCCGCAGAGATATAATAACTGGGCTGTGGGATCAACTTATTTTTTGATATACCTTTGTCAAATTTCACCAAAGTCTCTCATTTCCAAATATTATACCCCAAAGATTCCCCTGGCAATATTGGAAGGGGAGCTTAATTTATCTAAATATATCATGGTTAATAAGAATAATCTAGCTCATCCCAATCAGGGGACAGAATATTCAATCATCAGTGATTAATCAGCTCAGATAGATCCCAAACCATTTTGAAAACCATAAATAATCCATCCTTCTGATAATAATAATTAGGTCAATTTATAACCTTCTTTTTACTACTATTCATACTTTTCTGGAGAATCCATCTATGTAACTTCGAGAGAATACCTGCCATCTGTAAGTGCAATTCAAAACTTCCAGACCTTTGTCAAATAAGACCCTTGTAGCAGTGCTCTTGTCCAAATCATCTGCATCGGTGTCTTAAATGCTTCCATTAAGTTTTTGTAGGTTCTTAAACACAACTAGCTTGGCTTAAATCTTCAGATGGTATCTGGATTTTCTTTGACGCCTTCAGTTGAGAACTCATCTGATACTGGGCTATTTAAACAATCTGCAACTCAGCCCAATTATTGATTGCACAAATATAAAGTTCATGTGGTTTATTGTAAGAAATAAGGAAGTACTAGTGTATGACAACAGCTAGCCATCCAGTCTTTTCTATAATTGAGATCTGACCTTATTCAGGTATATTCTTACACTCAGATGAGAGACTAATGTAATAAATAAAGAAGTGCAAGTGTATACCAATAACTAGCTAGCCAGTCTTTTTTATAATTTCATCAGATCTAAATCTGGTATATTCTTAAACTCTGTTTCTAAAAATTTAATATTCAACTTGAAAATTTCACCCAACTTCTTGAGTACAAGTTTAGGGTGGCCACCCTGCAGCATGTCTCTCATTTTTGAAATTACGCTAAACCCTAATAGCATAATACTTTTGCCTCTGGCTAGTCAAGCATAATACTAACAGAGCCCCTTTGGTGAGCATCATTGTCGCAAATCTCATTTCCTACAATAGATACTTCATTTTTATGTCAGGCAACAGTATAAATACTGCTGGCACTTGCTGTTTCGTCTTCATATGGCACCTTTCACTACAGATCCCCAATATAACTTTCCAATACAACAGACCAATAAATTCACCTTGGGCCAGATAACCCCCTGGGAGGCACACAGAAAGCCCTACACCCACCTGGGATATTCTCAGCTCTGTCTTCTTATCCACCTCAGGATTAATTACTATCAGTCCTTGTTGTTTCCATTAACTGGAAAAGTCCACAGGAGATTCCTCATAGATCCAGGTATCAAGGTTAGTAGCGCTGACCACCCCTAGGTGCATTTACCCTGCACCTAACCTTGTAAATCTTCAATCTCATCTCTACAATCCAAGCTAACCTTTGTCAACTTCAAAATAATAAAGGTAGGCGAAAAAAGATACATATCAAGAAGGAGATTTAACAATTTATATTAGGCTTTTTCATGGCACTCTTCTGCCTACCTATTAACGTCATCACCATTCATTGCTGGCATTTTATTCCAACATCAGCACTTCCACTTTCAATAATTCTTAATTATCATCAATGGCACAAAAAATTAAGTCAATCTATCTTCAGCAAAAGAATCTATTTCAATTATATATAAATTCCTATTATAAACTCTATCAAATAAACTCAACCTTATTCGCCAGTAGTTTAAAAAACCATTTGGTGGAATTTCCATCGCGCACTTGACTATCAGATCCTTCAGCACCAAAGCCAGTAATATAAACATCTTTGAAATAAGTCGCCTACTAATTCCAAATAGTACCTGATGGGATTATCTTATGCAACTTTCACAATTCTGATATGACTGAATAATAATCCTGAAACGGCTAGGGCAGATCGGGGAGAATCCACCGAACATGATATCAGTTACAATTATTCAAGTGCCTTGAGATGAGGCTATATTGGGATATAATGGGTTATTATTGTATCATCTTCAAATAAGGTGATAAGGCGATAAGGTGATGTCAACATTTAATAAAAATGAATTAGATTGCCTCGAATTAGGGAAATAGGGAGCTAAAGAATAACAAGCTGAAACCAAGGAGAATTGGCGGAATAGAATAGTCCAAGCTATGAGAGCAGAATTGTCCAAAGCCTCTTTATATAAGCAAGATGAGCGATTGAGAAAGTTAAGTTGTAATAGTTGAGTGAGAATGGAACAGAAAAAGGTCGGTGTATTTATTGAAGTAAATATAGAGTTGTTGGGGAGATCGCTCATACTTTTTATATTTTCAAGTATATCCAAAGAACTGACAATCCCCACATCATCTTTCTGTTGTTCAGTGGGTTCGACCTATGTGAACAATATGGCAGATACTAATGATACCGGCTGAAATTGCAACTGTGGTGCTCACTACAAGGGACCCATTGATCAACCACTAAAAACTCAGAATCACCAGTCACCTGCTATGTCTCATGAAGCCTGCATTACTTGGGGAATCTTCACAAAACACTGCTCCAGTGAGTATGAGGAACTCAAACTCACCTTAGACACAAAGCTCAAAAAACATGATGAACTTCTTCAAGAGCGAGATACTGTTATGCACCAGCTTGAAAGCAAGTTTAGCCAAATGCAAGTTCTAGAACAACAAAAAAGGAGCTCGCTAATTGAATAGATGATACCACCAAATGGCTTCAGTATGTGGAGCGGAAATTGACCAGTAACTCCCAGTCCTCTCACTGGGAAGAGGTTGGATGACAAGGTGGGGCACCATATGAGGAGAAATATGACACTGGTTCGAGCTACTACACCCAGGATGGTAGCTCTGGATACAAGTATGATTCAGAGCCAATTCCCTAAAGTGATGGCGGTGCTGCCATCAGCAGAAGGCCACGCTACCCCTTGAGCAGCGGACATCCCAACTTCTGTTGGACTAGCTTCTTATTGAAAAACTGTTTTTGGATCTTGACCCATTCCTCAGTATGCCCCAAAAGTCGTGAATGGGATGAGGAGATCAATATTGAGAGGCTGCCTCCATTTGATCAAATTGGGAATATCCATGGCTTTTCTCAAACGGCGTGAATTTTCAGTGGAAAGTGCATCCAATCAACGGAAAGCCAAACTGTTGATATCTGCCTTGGATGTTGGGAGTGCTGATCAAGTCACCTGTTACCTCCAAAGCAGCTCTGTTACCTATTGGGATTTAAAAGATACCATGCTTTGCCTGTATGGGGGCACCTTAAAAATGTCGCAAGCAAAGGCAGAATTCTTGACAATTGGATTTCACCATAACGAGACTCTCATGGAGTTTGATGATTAATTTATGATGGAAGCTCATGTGCTGATTGGGGCAGGATACTTAGCGGAAGCTAATGTGTGCATTGCTATGACCTCTGCGGTGAAGCCATACTGAGAGCTTCACAATGTCATTTGTTGATTCTGGATGATGACATTCCCCTGCTCAAAATTATACTTTTTTTGCGTCACATATCCCCTAACTTTCCGCCGCCAAATATGGACTTAAGAACTACCACCTCTGCTGTACCCTCTTGTTCAGGAGAATACACTCATCTGACTCACGTTCGCCTAGCAATCCTCAGCCTTACTATAATTAAGCGCCTTGTCCTCAGCCAAGCTATTCTCAAAAGTTCAATTACTCCTTGGGGCTAGTTATGAAAATCGTCAGCAACCTAACTACCAACCAGGAACTAGTTACGCCAAATATCAGCAATCATCTTACAAGCTGGCCCTAGTTACACTAAATGTCCCCAAACTTTCCGACCCAACCCTTTTATGAAAATCAAGGAATTGGCTCTTATGGGGTTAGCTGCTATGACTGTGGCCACACTGGCCACTTGGAAAGATTCCGCCATAACCGCCATGTGCACTACGTGCACTAAGATCATTACTACCAGAGAAAAGATGGAGCGGAGTAAAGATGGGACTCTCTACCTCCGCAATCCCAACTCCAAATGTCCCTGACTCAATAGTAATATATCCCGTGGAAGTCCCTCAGTAAGATGACAGAATTTTATACCAGCAGCCAGTTGGAATAGTGAACGTAGTGAAATATAAGCTCAAGCCAAGGCTGCAGAGGGAAAAGAACCTTAAGAGCAACTGAAGCCATACGCATGCCAAATACTTGATCAAGCTTCCTCAGACAAGCTGTATTCTGCCACAAATGCGCCAACTCTGAAAGTAGTAAATGTTGTCCTTCTGGTAGACGCCATTGTCAAAGAATATCCCAAGGTTGGTGAGGGGATAATGAGTTTTCTTGAAAAAAGAGAACCCATAAATTTCCACATATTAAACACTCCATACTCTTCTTATTCCGAGTGTACATACTGTGATATTTTTGTAGTGAAGAATAGAATCACACTTTAATAGATACCGGTGCTCCAGTCAACTTAGTTTCCACTAAGTTGATGGCGAAGTTGACTTTATAACTGGATGTGTACCATCGAATGGTGTATGGGACTGCTGGAGCAGAAAGCACCATCTCTGAGGGAGCGTACAGTGCACTACCTTTGCGTTTTGGGGTCCATTGACATTGTAGCTCTAGTGATTGTGCTACCAAATGAGAATTATGACTTGCTTTTTGGAACTGCTTTCCTGCGACATTTTGGGGCTGCCGTTAATATGATGTAGGAGCCCCTTGCCTATTTTGAGACAGCGGATCCCTATTTACTTCACCTCTAGTGGAGTGCTTAAGGATCTGGTGCACATGGGCTACATCAACCTTACATATAGTGACAGGGTGATGCCAGTTCACTATCATCAATAAAAAAAGACTTAGCCCCTTACCCAAAAGATATATGAATATCAAGGGATACCTCTCCGAGCCTCAGGGCATATATCTATTCCTTTTCAGAAATTAAGTTCTAGTTAACACTAAGTTAGAGGTGGAAGTGCCTGCCAGGCTCTATGAGGAAGTCATTGGGCCCTATCATCAAACACGGTTTGAGCCTCATGCGGCTCCAGGGATTATATTTCCAGGCCATGGGGGATATTAAAGTTTTGTTAGCAAAATCCAGAATGAACCAATGAAAATCCGCCAACAACAAATAGTAGCGTATTTGCACTTGGTTCCAATAGAAGAGTTTCTTCAGGTTCATGATTTTAGTTCATTAGACGAAATTGGCCTACCAGTTGAGGCACCAGCCAGCGTAATGAAAGTGGTACCATGGAATAATTCAATAGGGCTATTTGAAGAACAAGAAACCAAGAAATAGCTTTATTTAAAATTACAAGAAATTTTTGCTGTTGACAATCACGATTTAGGGTGTTCTTAGGGGGTGGTCCATTGAGTAAACACAGGAGATCATCCCCCATAAGGTCTTGGCTGATTCGCTGATCAAGGGCAGCAGAAAACTTTGTCACTGAGGAAATTTACAAGTTGCTGGAGTAGGGATGCTTGAACTGTCCAAGGGTCCATGGGCTTCACCCGTTCTGCTTGTAAAAAAGAAGGATGGCACCAACCGTATAATAATAGACTACCAGAAGCTTAATAGTATTATGAAAAAGGACTCATACCCCTTTCCATGGATTGCCAATGCTTTGGATTGTTAGGGAGAGCCTGTTACTTATCAGCGATGGACTTGATATCAGGTTACTGGAAAATTGAGTTATCCGCAGCAGAACAGGAAAGTGCGCTGTAATCACATCCAAAGGCCTTTTTAACCGACTCAGATGCTTCAAGGGCTGTGTAA
Organism: Massospora cicadina; assembly: GCA_022478985.1. Lineage (NCBI taxonomy): Eukaryota > Fungi > Entomophthoromycota > Entomophthoromycetes > Entomophthorales > Entomophthoraceae > Massospora > Massospora cicadina. Next base: position 142,145 of record JAKSZP010006601.1, on the reverse strand, counting down.
CGCCCAAGCAACGTTCCAACGAGACATAGACACTATTCTCGGTGACCTGAAGTTGTCATGTGTCCTCGTATACCTTGATGATATTAGTATTTTTCAAAAACCATTTTAGGAGTACCAAAATCGTCTAGAAGCAGTATTCCACCTGCTCGCTGAGGCAAAAAAATTAAAATTAAGCCTCAAAAATGTTACTTCTTTAAAGATCAGTTGTAATACCTGGGGTTTGTGGTAGAATCTAAGGGGCTGAAACTACAGCCGGCCAAGGTGAAGGCCATCTGCAAAATGACTACACCTAATAGTAAACATGACATACAGGTATTTTTGGGAATTGTGGTTACTACCGGCGCTTCATCTCTAACTTTAGCTGTATTGGGGGGCCTCTATTTGAGTTGTTAAAAAAGGATGCTGTGTTTGAATGGATGGAATGTTGTCAATGCGCCTTCAATACACTTTGGATGACGCTGATCAGTGTGCTGGTGTTACACTATCCAAACTTCAATAGGGAGTTTATTGTTCAGATGTATGCGTCCCTTTCCACTGTTGGGGCGGTATTTTCTCAGAAAGATGAAGAGGGAGAGGAGCATCCTGTTGCATAATGCAGTCAAAGTCTGAACTTACATGAGCGTAATTATACCATGACCAAGTGGGAGTGCTTAACGGCGATTTACATGTATAAGCAATTTAGAGTCTACTTGCATGGGGTAAAGTATAAAGTTGTGATAGATCACGTGTCATTACACTGGTTGCAGAACCTCAAAGAGCCTGAAGGGCGTTTAGCTAGATGGGCTCTTAAGCTGCAGGCTTATAACTTCAAGATCCTTTACCTCCCAGGAGTAAAGCATCAGAACGTTGATTGTTTATCTTAATTGCCAACCATTGCCATGATGGTGGATCTCAGTGATGTGATGTACAATAAGATGCTCAGCGGAAAATATGCCGAAAAACCGCCCCAAGTGATCAGAGCATTAAATGAGATGCAAATAGATACCTTCCAATGGAATGGGGAACTGTACAAGTGGATCAGCAATTCTATGGTGAATTTTCCATGCCCCTCTGCATGGTAAGGAATTATTATGAGCGCCCACAGGCAGTCATACATGGCGGTGTGCGCAAGACAATGGAGTTGCTGCACCCTCGGTACTATTGGGAAGCATGAGCTTTGATGTTCTAGAAACTATTTCCAGTTGCCACCAGTGTCAAGTGGAGACGCCATTCAGCCGTAAGACTTTGTACCGGGTAGTGAAACCACATTTTGCTTGGCATACGGTTTCCTCGATGTTTTTGGACCTCTGCAAATGGGAGCTAACCAGTGTAAGTACATTCTGGTGGCTATCAACCACTTGACCAGGTGGGTTGAAATTTGGGCAATATGGGATTTGGGGGTGGTCACATTGGCCAAGTTTGTAATGGAATATAGTACTAAGTGACATGGCTGCCCTTAGTTCATTCTTGCCAATAATGGAACCAACTTCATCACGCACATCCTCCTCAAACTGAACGAGCTTATGGGCATTAACAGGGTTCTGATGACTCCATATCTCCCAAAGTCTAATGGAATGGGCAAATGGGTGAATAGGACCTTGGTAAACATACTACAGAAATTAGTAACATATTGACCTTCCAATTGGATTTTCCTCCTTTTCACTGCAATTTTTGCCTATAATATTAGTTACCATTACGCCACAGGGAAGAGCCCCTTCCAACTACTATAGGGTGACACCCAGATCTTCCAGCATTACTTTATTCGTGTGTAGAAGACATTGGCGGAATGGAACCACACCACTTTTGACCAACCTTGCAAACACTTTAATCAAATTGCAAACCAAAGCATATTCCTTCAGCTTAGCCAAGAAGATCAAAGATTAGGCTGCCAATCAGGTACGTCCTAATGGGCTGGCACAGTTCAAAGAGGGCTATATGGTTCTCTTCCATGACCAACATGGGTTCAGGTGGAAACACAAGTTAACCAATATTTGAATTGGTCCGTTCAAAGTCATAAAGAAAATTGGGGTTGATGCTTATACCATCAAGGACCCCGCAAGAGCCTGATCATTAACTGAGTGCATGCAAAGTTCCTCCAACCATATAAGCAATATGAGCCTTATCATCCATTCAAGGAGGGGGTAATGTCGTGATTCCAATATAGATGGATAGTAAATCCTGAAAAAGCTAGGGGGATTGTAAGAATGCACAAAACATGATATCAGTTACAATTATTCAAGTGCCTTGAGATGAGGCGATATTGGGATATAGTGGTTTTTATTGGATCACTTTCAAATAAGTTGATAAGGCGATAAGGTGATGTCAATATTCAATAAATACAAATTAGATTGCCTCGAATTAGGGCGATAGGAAGCTGAAGAATAAAAAGATGAAACCAAGGAGAATTGGCAGAATATAATAGTCCAAGCTATGAGAGTGGTAATATCTGAAGCTGCTGTATATAAGAGTGATGGGAGATTGAGAAAGTTAAGTTGTTAATAGTGGAGAGGAAACGGAACAGAAAAAGGTCGCTGTTTTTATTAATTAAATAAAGAGTCGTTGGGGCTATTGCTCCTATTTTTTAATATATTTTCAAGTGTGTCTGAAGGACCAACGATCCCCAAGTTGTCTTTGTGTTGTTCAGTGGGTTTGATCTCTGCAAACAATACAATGATTTTTAACAATACCAGCCGAAATTGTAACATCATCTATTGCCAAAAACCTGAACACCATGTTGCCAAATTTGTGATCTGTTTTAAACTTAAATTAATAATATAAATGTCAGGAAATTAATATGACTGGACGATAGTCCATATATCTGGAGGATCATAGTATATGTGTCAAGGTGAGCCTCAAGATTTAATGGAAGATTATATTGTTGTGAATAGAATCAATCATAGCACTGAAAGTTTGTTAAATCAAGGGAATTCCGCCAAACCTCAAGATAGAACAAAAACTCCTAAATTGTAACAAATAGGAGAAAACTAAGCAGAAGGATGAAAGTGACCAAGAATATTAAAAATAAGAGTTGAGCGGAAGAATGAGAGGGAGGTATTTTTAGTAGTCCGCAGAGAGGTTCTGCAATTATATATATTATAATAAAAGTGTTAGTTGGGGCAATTGCTCCATATCTTATATCAGGTTTTATTAAGGATTGGCAATCTGCATAACATCCATTCCATTGCTCGGTGGTAAAGTATCCTGTGCAACCAGCCAACGGATTTAGCCAATACCGCTGAAAAGTTAACAGTGGTGCTCACTACAGGGGACCACTAGTCAACTGTAGCACAACAACACTAGGGCATCAATGCGAGCCCTAACTCTTTAAACCAAAATCTAATTGGATTTCATAACCAATATTTCAGGAGACAATGCAATCATCCAAAGAAGAACTGGCACTATTCACGGTGACAGAACCAGGGGACAAAGATACTAGGATAAAATTGCAGTTAAGTGCTTGTCCCACGTTGGAGTCAGATCAACAGGGCAGGTCCACTAACGTGACCCCTCAGCAACAGCAGGGTATTATGGAATGGCTCTTGTGGGGCTACCACCTCTATGAAGATGATGTGAGAGAACATGCGCTGAGCATCTTTTATAACCAACAGGACCAAGAATCTTGTTATGAATTTTATATTTCTTACCTTGACGCTACCACCATGAGGCGTATTCACCAGCTCAGCATTCATGGAGATGAGAATTACTTGGCTGCGTACGTTTAGCCTTTGATCCACCAACTACTGCATGTGTTGGCCCAGCATAACCTTGAGATTGGGGATGTTATGCAGTTCATCCAAGCTCAAAAGAACTACACTCACCTTTTACTTGACTGCCTTGACCACTCTTTCTTGGAGATCAAGGGACGCTTGTTCACGTGGACAGTTTTGTTGTGAACGTCTGGCATTTCTTGGAGGAATTAGTTCCTCAGCTGAATCACGAGTTACTTTTAGTGATAAAATAATTGTTATACTGGAGTGGGCTTTCAGCTGAATGGATTCAGCATGTCACTATGTTGGGCTGTAACACTGAGCGCTTTATAATGATAGAAAGAATGGGACAAATATATTGAAACAGCAGTAGCTCATATTAAGAATCGGGTTTGCTTGCAAGCGGAGGATGACTGATCACGCTGACTCCATGGCATTTAAATTTAGTCAACTTCATACTGAACGGAGTAACCAGCAGATGGCTGACCATATGACCAGCTCTTTGTGACGTCCTCAGAATACAGCCAGTTGCTGGGTCAGATTAATCAGTTGGTGAGTACCAGTCAGGTGGCCTGGAGCCAAGCCATTCTCTTTCCATTCATTAATATGGTGGAGTACGCTGATATATGAGTGTGATTGGATAACCTTTGACATGCCAATGAGGAGCTAGTGTGGGAACTAGCAGCTCTAGTTAATCAAGTAAACAAAGTAAACCAACAAGTACATGACACTGGATGGCAGAACGCAAGAATGCAGGGCACATTGGAGGATTCCTTCTCATGGCTTCAGTCAATGAAGTGTAAACTGGACACAAAGCGGAAATTCCATTGTGAATTGCAGAATGAGCTCAAAGCTCTTAAATAGGGAGTGAGAGACAGCCAATGTTGGTGCTATTATGTTAAAGATGAGTAAATAATCAACAAACATTTTGTTGAAAAGACCGGTAAGGGAGAAAAGGATGCAGTCAGCGGTGAGTCTGGAGAAGTATGCTATGGATCAGCCAGCAAGTACGCCCCAGGTGCCACAGCAGTTCCTCCTTACAATCCAACCTCTTCTTTTTGTCCACTTTGGCAGATCCACATTCAGCCGCGTGACCCTATTCTAGTCCACAAGGGGATGTTCCCCTTGGGCGCCCTGAAACTATTCCATCAGTTCCTCGCGCTCATTGCCAGGAGCAAGGTGATTTTGTTCATATCGATAAGTTACCATCTTTCTGTCATGATGGTAACATGCACGGGTATTTTAAAAGATTTGAATTTGCCATGGAAGGGGCTTTGGATTGGCGGAAAGCGAAACTGTTGCTATCCGTTCTGGGTGTTGAGAGCTCAACCAGGTCATGTGTTACCTACAAAGTAGTTCTGTATCTTATCAAGAGGTGAAGGAGACTGTGCTGCATCTGTTTGGTGGTGCGGTGAAGATGGCACCGCGCAAGGCTTAATTTCTGACAGTACAGCTTCACAAGAACGAGTCCCTGGTGGAATTTGCAGAGTAATTCACGAATGAAGCTCATGTGTTAGTGGGAGCCAATATCTTACCCAACAAGGATGTAGGCATAGCTATGGTGGCGGCAGTCAAACAATATTGTGAACTGCATAATGCTATGACTCATATACTGGATGAAGATGCGGGGCTTCTTCAAATTATTAACAATTTACGCCGTCTCTCTACTACGTTCAGTGCTCCCAATGTGGAGTGGAAGGCCCCTGCTACTGCTGCCACATACTCATCAGAAAATGGAACGCAATGACACAGCTATAATCCTTTTGGTAGTATTCATCCACCAAATATGTCAGCGTATCCTTTCCACCCTCTGTACGCTCAGCCGCCTCATATCTGGCCTAATTTCAATGCTTTGGTAATTTTTGACTTGACTAAAGGCGCGAACTATAGATGGAACCATTTATGAATGCTTATTTTTTATGCGGATGAAAAGGCCATTATGTGGCTAACTTCCCAAGCAACCAGTATGTTTATGCAGTGCCATATGTTTTGAATGAGCATGGAAAAGCTCAATTGGAGTAGAGATGGAACGCTATAACTCCACTAATTAAAATTTATTTGTCCCTAACGATTCCTTGAGTCTCTTTGCATATGGCCAGTACCCAACCCAATGACTTATTATACCAACAATTTCTGCACAATAACTCAGCCTCCATTCAAGAAAGCGACCATAACCCTTCAGGCTCTGAGTTCCGCTGAGATGTGCAAAAACCATATACTTGGCAAATCCTTGAACGAAATGGCATGAGTGATGTTGGACCCTCACTGGACGTCACCTCCCTAGTGGGGGTTAATGTAGCCACTCCAGTATAAAAAATTGCCCATGAGTATCCTCATGTTGGTATGGGTATAGCCACTTTTCTTAGTAAAAAAAAGCTCTTGGACGTTTACATAATAAACACCAATGGGTTTTCTTATTTGGAGTGTACCTACTGTGATATTTTTGTTCAGAACACAAAAATCTGAGCTATTATAGATACCAGTGCGCCAGTCAATATAATCTCCACTAAGCTCATGGCTAAGCTTTGGCTGAAGCCTGATGTGGAACACAGAGATTTATATGGGATCGCGGGGGCACAAGATACTGTGTCATAAGGAGCTTAGATCGCATTACCTCTAAAATTTTTTTGGTTAGGGCTTCCGCTCCAGCGGTGGTTCTGCCAAATAATAGCTATGGCATGTTGATTGGTGCTGCATTCATGAAGCGATTTGGGGCTATGGTAGATTTGGCGGAAGAAACCATTAGTATCTTGGGATAACAGATCCCTATTTACTTTACCTCTAGCGGAGTCCCAAAGGACCTGATCAGCTCCAGTTCGGATCAACTTGGCGTATAGTGACGGTGTTAGCCTGTCAGATATTTTCATATGAAGCCGAGGACCAGAGCCCTCCCTAGCCAGATCTACAAGTACAAAGGTATTCCGCTACGAGCTGCGAGCACTGTAATAATACCATTGGGGCATCAGGTCATATTGGGGACAGAGCTTGGGATTAAATCCCAGAAGGTTCATACAGGGAGATTATGGAGCCCTACCAGCAAACCAAACTTAAACCTCATGTGGCTCCTGGGTTATTGTTACCAGGGCAGGAGGAGTGAATCTGCTGATAGAAAACCTTCAGAAAAAAGGTATGACGGTCCAAAGGCACCAAGTGGTGGCTTATTTATAATTGGCCCCTATTGATGAGGTTCACCATAAACACAACTTTAGATCTTGGGAGGACCTCAGTCTATCAGTAAAATCTTCCTTTGGCATAATGACAGTGGTTCCACAGGAAGTTCTAACCAGATTGTCTAAGGAACAGAAAGATAGGGCGATGGTTCTATATGAAAAATACTGAGATATTTTAGCTTCTCATAACCATGATTTATGGTGCGCATGAGTATTGGTGCATCTGGTATATATGGGGATCACTCTCCTATTTGTTGATGGCATATTTGGTGCTCAAAAGTATGGTAGAGGTGATCTCCAACCAGATAGACAAATTTATAAAACAAGGGTGTTAGAGCCATCCAAGAGCCTGTGGGCATTGCGGTGCTTATTATTAAGAAAAAAGATGGCACCAACTGGGTGGTCATTGACTACCAAAAGCTCAATAGCATCATGTAGAAAGATTCCTGCCCCCTTCCACGGATTGAAGGCGCATTAGATTGACTGGGAGGGGCTAACTATTTTCTACCATGAATTTGATATTTGGGTACTGGCAGATCTAATTGCCAGAGGTGAAATGGGAAAACTTGCTATAATCACCTTTAAGGGGTTGTTACAACCCACGGTATGCCCCAAGGGTTATGCAACGCCCCAGCTACGTTTCAGTGGGCAATGAACATTATTTAAGGTGACTTGAAGATGTCCTGTGTCCTAGTGTACCTCGACATTATCAATCTATTCTCTTGGACGTTCACAGAACATTTGGACCATTTGAAACAAATGTTCCGCCGCCTTGCTGACGCTAATATTAAGATCAAGCCGTGCAAGTGTCATTTTTAAAGAGCAATTAGAATACCTCAGGTTTATAGTGGACTCAAAGGGGCTTAAACTCAACTGGCAAAGGTGGAGGCCATACACAAGATGGCTCAGCCAGGCAATAAGCGCAATATTTAAGCGTTTTTTGGAATGGTTGGGCACTACCAGCAGTTCATTCCTAACTTCAGCTGTATTGAGGCACCGATTTTTGAGTTATCGAAGAAAAAATGCCACCTTTGATTAGAATGAACAATGTCAAAACGCTTTTGATGCCTTGCATCCTTGTTGGCAAGAGCGCCCATTTTTCAATGTTCCAACTTCAAAAAAAATCATAATGCAAATGGATGCGTCACTATACACAGTGTGAGAAGTATTATTTCAGAAGGATGATGATGGCATAGAGCACCATGTCACGTTTTGTATCTGAAGCTTAAACTGTCATGAACAGAATTAAACTGTGACCGAGTGGGATTTCTTAGTGGTGATATATGCATATAAACTGTTCTGGGTTTCTCTAAATGGTGTGAAATTTAAAGTGGTAACAGATCATGCATCCTTACATTGGCTGCAAAATCTTCATGAATCTGAAGGATGGCTTGCGCGATGGGCATTGAAGCTTTCAAGCCTATTAGTTTTTAAGTTGTACACTGGCTGGGAGCAAAACATAAAATGCTGACTATCTATCCTAGCTACCAATGGTCGCCATTACGGCGGATTTTGGCTGACATTATGTATGAGAAGTGGTGGTGAGCAATAACCACAATGAGCCGCCGCAAGTGATCAAAGTGCTAGATTGGCTTAAACAAGACACCTTCTTATCCATTGGTATGTTTATAAGTGGAACAGGGAATTAACGCTGATTTTCCCTTAACCTTCTGCTAGGCCAGCGATTATCTTAGATGCACATCAGGTGGTAGGGCGTGGTGGGTTGCAGAAAATGTTGAAGCTCTTGTGACCCTGCTACTATTGGGAGAGCTTTCATTTTGACATGATGGAGGTGGATAGCTGTTGTCTTCAGTGCCAATAGTAGAAACCTTTCCAAAAGAAGACCACATACCAGCTGGTTAAGCCTCAGTTTGCATGGCATGCCATTTCTCTTGACGTTGTGGAGCCTTTGCCAACTGGCGTAAACTTATCTAAGTACATAATTGTAGCAATTGATCATTTGACAAGATGGGTGAAAGCTATGGTAATTAATTATTTGGGGCTGTCACCACCACCAAATTTATCATGGCGTGTGTCATACAGCAATATGGCTGTCCGCAGTTCATCCTAACGGACAATGAAACTAATTTCCCTTTTCATATCCTTCCCAAGTTAAACGAATGTATGACAATCCATGGGGTTTTGACTACACCCACCATCTGGAATCCAATGGAATGGTGGAACTGGTCAATGGAACATTGGTAAACATACATCACAAGCTTGTGAAAGATTGACCCTCTGAATGGAGTACCCTCTTACCCACAGCTGTCTATGCATATAGTATCAGCTACCACTCATCAACTGGAAAGAGTCCTTATAAATTGCTATGGTAGACATATACTTTATCTGCTCTGTTCTACTAGTGTGTGGAGGATACTGGTGGTGTAGAATCTCAGCGTTGTTTGACCAAAGTTAATGGAGACGCTGATCAAATTACAAACAGAAGCATATTTTACCAGCTTAGCTAAGAAGATTTACAATCAGGCGGATGACCAAAGTAGGCACATCAGACTCCCTCAGTTTGTTGTAAGAGACCATGTCTTATTCCAGGATCAACATTGATTTTGAATGGAAGAACAAGCTTTCTAACATTTGGTCCGGCTCATTTGAAATAATTTATAAGCCTGGTATTGATGCCTACACCAATAAGGAACCCACAGGTGGTCAGATTATCAACTGATTCCACACGAAGTTCAGCTCTGAGCATACAAGCAATAGATGCCTATCATCCAATCAAGGGGGGCTAATGTCAATAAATTAATAAGACTGGACGATAGGCCTTATATTGTGGATTGTAGTATATGTGCCAAGGTGATCATTGAAAATTTAATGGAAGATTATATTGTTGTGAATAGAATTGATTGTAGTACTGTTAGTTCAGGGAATCAAGGGAATTATGTTGAACCCCAAAATAGAATGAAAAGTCCTAAATTGTAACAAATGGGGGATTATTTAGAATAAGGGTGATATTGACCAAGAATACCAAGGGTAAGAGCAGAGCATAAGAATGATAGGAGGTTTTTTAGTAGTATGCAGAGAGGTTCTGCTATTATATATTATATAATAAAATTGTTGATTGGGGTGATTGCTACATATTTTATCTATTTGGTTTTTATTAAGGATTAGAATCTGCATATTTTCATTCCGTTTATTGGTGGTAAAGTATCTGTGCAACCAGCTGGCGGATTTAACCAATACCGCCAATAAGTTAACAATAAATTTGACAATTATCCTTTGCTCCAATCACTATTAATCAAAATAAACTAATTTGCTTATTGGGGATCATACCCAATACTTTCCAGATAAGTTTATCATCAAAATATCTCAGCCCACCCAAATGTTGAGCAAAAATCTGTAATTTATTATAAATTATATTATATCAACTATGAGATTAAATTAGAAATCATGCATGACTAATTGAAACCCTAATTTTGGTAATTATGGGAGGAAGCCATCTGGTTAGATCCAGATATACCCATCTTAACCAGATGGTCTTCTCCAGCGCGGCTCCTGCATCCTTGGCAGGCTAAAAATCACCAACTCAGTATTTAGGAGTATCTTGGCACAAGCCCTCATTTTAAGAGGCGTGGAAACTACAACATCAGGGAATGGTCTTTCCACTCTCACTGATCACAGCGCTGTCACAATCGGTCTGCATCCTCCCCCTCCAAAAAAACCCCAATAGCCTTGCGCCACCTCCCAACATTACCTCCAGTTAATTGAGCAGCACATTAACAGAGCTCCTTGTAGTGAGTACATCGTTGCAAATTATAAGATTTGCAGTTCAGTGCTCTTATTGCGTGCAAGGCCAACAGTTTGAAGACTTCTGACATTTGTTATTTTGCCTTCATTGGCTACCTTTCACTAAAGGTTTGCGGCAATAACTCCCCTTCTTATAGCTCCAGATATTATAATGGTAGAACTGACCACTCTTTAGATGCTTCCGCGTAATCTATACTCTAGGGATCTTTTTTCATATCTTAAACTCAAGTATTTTAGAAACTCTTAAAGCAGATAAAAATTAAGTATTTGATGTTTTTACAAGATAAGAGCTATGGTGTTTCTATAGTAATAAGCAGTCATCAGTCAACTGCCTATCAATATATCATAGTGATAGTAACTAAAAATTATCTTTATCACCTTACTCTATGGCTTAAATTGGAACTAGGGGTTGAAAACGTAAAACATTTTTTAGGCAACAACCCTAGCAATTATGTTATAAATGTTATTAGCATCAATTTATGGCTTTCCAGAAGTCTTTCAATTATTAATTTTAATATTTAGCCTGATATCCTGTGAGTTTCAATTGATCACCCACTCTCAATTTACCTAATAAATATAAAATACTATTAATGATTATCCTTAGCACTAGTCACTGGCAGAGTTCAAAAGATTTGAAGTATTAATTATTATTTTATCCTCTGCATTAGTCACCACTTAATCTAATACATAAATACCTTAGGTTTATTTCTAATACGTCAAAAAAAAACTGATAAATCAAAATAGCTGATCTTATACTGAATTGTAGAGCTGAATCAAGATTGAAAACCAAAAGTTGAAGCTAGTTGATTCAAGTGAACTAGTCAGCATCATGACAGATAAAATCAAATCCATAGGAGCACTCTGAGTTCTTGAAGTTTATACAAGTAAATTAAACAGCTAAGGTTCCAACATAAAATGATCTGCTAAAATTCATTATATTACTTAAAGTTGAAGCTAGGTAAAATAAACAATATCTTTTATTGATTTAAACAATCAATTGAAATTAATAGGGATAATTACAAATGTTAAAACCCTTTGAAAATAGCTGAATTAATTTGGCGTCATGCCTGACTAATAAATCTCAATCAGTGGAAGATTAAAACCATAATCTGGTTAAAATTACTTGGGTTTATTTTTATATTAGACTAATATAATCATTGGGTGACATCCTTAAGATGTTTATGGTAGTCAAGAAAAGTCTTATATAATACCATGCTATCATCAGGGTAGACAATAACGCAGCTGATCACAAAGTCCCGTAAGATATTTTATCACTCGTTGAAAATAAGAAGGAGCCTTACAAAGTTCTCATGGAATTAAAGTTAGTGGTAGAGATTCTAGTTAAAATTTAAAAGCATTGTCTTAATCTAGAAGAGATAAGTACATCTCCATTACCCACTTACAGGTCCATCTCAGAAAGAGTCTATAGTCAAAGATTTAGGCGAGCATGTTAATTATAAAAGGAATGTGATGTGTGACTATTTTGGTTTAGTTAAGCTTTTGATAATTAAATCATACCCCAATAGGCACCATCTTTTTTAAGCTGAAAAGAAAGGGTGATAACCAGGGTTCTGAGATGTTACTAACAGTAAAGCGTCTAGATGTTGTTTTACCTCTATCCTCATCTATTTTTCTTCAATTTTGGATTTGTGGTAAGGTTCAGTATCTGATGAAACTAGCATTGCCTAAATCAAATTTTATGTTACCAATTTTTCTAATACCATAGTCTTGGTCCTGTTTAGAGAAGATAGAAATGTAATCTTTTAGTCAGTATAATTTGCATGTTACTTTATTGTCAGCTTTTCAAGAATATTAACATTTACAGGGTACAAAGCAGAAATTCAGTTGGCAATTCAATGTCAAGCTGTACACAATGTATTGTAATTACATTACATCGTCCAGTGGTATTATCTGCTCTTTTAATAAGCTAATTTTTCTCTATAATGTTCTCAGTATCAGTGAGATTTCTGATAGTATGTTGATGAATTTTAATAGGCTCTAAAAATGCATTAGTTATATTAATATCTCTTTTTTGGCTTACTCCATTGATGCTATTATATTCAGGAGACAATTTTAAAAGATTCTTAAAGTGGGTTTAGTGCCAACTACTCAATGTTCTCCAATTTTTGTTTTTTTCTCCTCAGAAGCATGAAAAATATTGCGTTGCACACCAAATGCACACTACTTCACAGGTAGAGTTCTTGACAAGAACTCTTGGGTCTTTCTTGATTACTAGACCTTTGTCTCCTGACATCGTCCTAGTTATATGAATATTGTATAGAAACGCTATAAGATATATTTTTCAGAAACTCCTGGTTTTATAAATTTTAATCCAGGAAAGATTTCTAGTTATTAAAGCTAATTTAGGGAAATGGTATTAATTATTTGATAGTATGGAGTACATTTTTAAGTCCCCTATTCTGCCATTGAACAATGATATCCTGATTATTAAGTATAATTGTCAGCAAGTAAGCTAGGTACAAAAGGTATAATAGTATATATGTACTTATTTTGGTAAAAAACTCTAATAGATGAGGAACAAAGTGTGCCAGTTCTGAAATGACTGGGAAAGGTTTATATGGGAGGTCAGACATAGTTAGATGTTTAGGATTTTTTGTGTATGTTTGTCATAAGTATATCAAATTAGTTACGTGAAAGGCTATGTGGATTTTTATAACCTACATCAAGTTACTATTCAACAACACATAACTAATGTCATGGTTAGAAAATGCCATCATAAATGGGACCAAAGTTAAGGACAAAGCAGCATGTCAGGAGGCCAAGAAGGTGAGATTGCCAGGCCTCCATGACCTCAAGAATATCATAGATCAATGCTGGGTTAAGGCAAAGTATGACCAGGTTGATCCTAAGGATACAAGAGAACTTTGGCCCTGTATATCAGCAGGAGCGTTAAAATGAACTATATTTGTAATTAATGAAAATGGTTCACTTCAGTCTTTAGGTGAACGGGGTCTTGAAACCTTTTTGGTTTTAAAATTTCCAGCTCAGGTCAGCCGCTCCTACAATCAATTACATGATTTCAGTCAATTATTAAGTACAGTGGTTGCCAATGGAAGCCTGCGCATATTGGTGGACCTCGGCTTAGACATGCTAGATCAATTGATTGTTTTCCAAAAAATCTCTTAAATCCTTTTCCTTAAGACCCATCTCTCTCATTGGTCAACTTCCCTTATAATAAACCCTTTGTTAGTACACCGTTTTTATATTTATGTTATCCTGGAAGATCCTGTGCATGGACCTCTTTGAGGAGGTCTAGTGCAATATTAACCATTTTAATTTCAACTACTCTAAAATATATACGATCATGCACCGTTGGGCCGCCCAGATTCCCTCCAACCTAGGTCGCCTAGTTACTACCACTCTGAGCACCGCGTGGCTCCCTTTTGGTTACTTCTTCTAATGATAACCATTCTTGACCTAAGTTATTCTAGCTCAAGAATCCTCTGCTGGGCTCTAGTAACTTTAGTACTATTGATTATTTCCCTGGCGTTACCCCTGTGCAGCTTGCATACCACGCTGGGAACATGAGAGTTATAGACACTCTCCTTACATTAGTTGATCAACCCTTTGATTTTACATGCACAAACTTTTCTGTGTGAAACTTTCACGAGGTGTAGACGGTGTGCTCCATCTGTTGGCTTCAGCAGCAATATATCTCACCACTATTTCCTCTTTTTCAAAAAGGTTGGAACATCTTGGCGTTATTTTTGCTACCCCAACTAGAAAGTGCTCACCCTTTTTGCTTATACCCAATGGATACAGATGCTTCATGGTAGGAAATCGAGATTCACTGACTTTCTGCTAAAAATAAAATTGATTAAAATAAACAGGGTTTTCTTTGGAACCACTTTTGGATGGTGCCAGTGGTATCCTTGAAGGTGGGCCTGTGGTAATGGCCTTGGATAACGTCGGATAACCTGTTGCTGTAATAAAAAAGGGTCATTCACGTCTAAAAAGCGTTTTATAACGAAAAATCATATATACCTCCAAACCATATTTACTCTCTTATGGCTCAGATATGGGACCCACTCCTGTGTATCAGGTTATCCCAGAGAACCCCCTCTTGACCTCCACCATGATCCGCAGCACTCATAACATTGAAAAGCTAATACGTTTAAAATATGAAAATGTTTATGCAACTGCAGATGATATTGTGGGATATGTGGCCTCAGTAGTAAGAGTGGCCATTTATCCCTCTCCATTTTATGATTCAACAATATACCAGGGAGACATGTTATTGCCAGATGAAGAGTTTGGGCGTGAAGTATTGGCGTTGTCTGCTATGAATAAAGATCATCTGGGATATTTTTTGCTAACTGCTACCCTTTCATTCCCTTCAGGTAAAAACAGTACTACTATCTTGGTGGATACTAGAGACTCTGAGAATTTCATTGACCAAGATCTAGCCGACTACCTTGAACTTAGTTACTTGCCAGGTGGTATGGCTAGGGGAGGGGCTTCTCAAGGTATCCCCACCCTGAAAGTACTAGGGTTAGTGGATTATCAAGCAAGCAAGTATCTTTTGGCAGACCATTTCCAAGCTTTCAATGCCCTATTGTACCCTATTATTTTGGGTATAGAATGGTGACGAAATTTTGATGCCAGGACCAACTTGAGAGACAATACCTTATCCTTAACTTTGGAGAATGGTCATTAATTAGCTTTCCCTTTGTCTGAGACTAATTATCAGGGCGGTCTTCCCCATTGGCCCAATATCCACACTCTCAGTCTCGATCCATTGTTGAAGCCTTCACTGGAGGTACCCTTACCTTCCTGTTTTTAGGGGTTGGGATCTTCGTTTGATGTGGCTTAAGCCAACTTATACCAGCTCATCCAGAGTTTGATTTCAAGATCAAGCTCACTGCGAATCTGGTGCTTATATCTTCCCCAATTTACCCTTTGAAAGTATGGGAGGAAGCAGCATTAGACATGTGGGTTAAGGAGCAGTTAGCCAAAGGCTCAATTTTTCAGCGTACCTCCCCAATATGCTCCCCGCTTCTCTTCATAAAAGAAGCTGATGGAACCTTACACACTTGCGTAGATTATGGAAGCCTAAACAATGTTACTGTACCAGATCTTAATCCCATCCCTTTGTATACTCAGATTGCGCGCTATGTGTAGAAGGCTAAAGTCTTCTCCAAACTATATTGCCTCAATGCGTCCAATCAGATCCTTATTAAGAAGAAACAGGAGTGGTTAACCTTATTCCATACCAGAAAAGGGATTTTCTAGCTTTGGGTCATGCCCTTTGGGCTTAAGGATGTCCCTGCTATCTTTCAACGCCGTATTGATATGGCTTTGGGGGACCTGCTGAGGGTATATGCGGTTGTCTACATGGTTGATATTCTGGTATTTTCCCCTGATCATGAGGCCCATGCAGTACACTTTTGGCAAGTGGTGGAGAGGTTAAAGGCAGCCAGCCTTACGCTGAAGATCAGCAAGTGAATTTTCAAGTCCCAGGTCACCTTTCTGGGCAATGTCATGTTTGACCAAGGACACTTGATAACTCTAGATAAGGAGAAGGTTATTCGTGAGTTGCACACTCCAACTTCAGTCAAGGAATTGAGGAGTTTTATTGGGGACGTGTACATTTCTCATGAAGTATACGCCAAATCTTTCTGAGGTGGCGGCGCCCTTGTATAAGTCAAGTATTGCAAAATTGCTTCAGTGGGCCCCGTTTTGGAGGATGCTTTCCAAGCAGTGAAGTGCACCCTGTTGTCCACGTCCATCCTTCGCCATGTAGATCTTGAAAAGGAGTTCATTGTGTCTACTGATGCCTCAAACTTCGCCATATCGGCTGAATTATTAAGAGTAGGTGAAGATGGTTTAAAGCATCCAGTAGGATATTTTTTATGAAAATTTCTCTGCCTGAGTTAAACTACGCCGCTTATGACAAAGAGTTACTAGCAGTGGTGGAGGCGTCGACTTCTTGGCGTCATCTTTTGCATGGCTCTTTCTCAACCTTTCTGCATATGTATAGATCACCGTTCTTTTCTGTAATACCGCGCACCTCATTTCTTAAATCCATAGCAGATCTGTTGGCATGAGCATTGCCCAAATTTCATTTTCTTATGAGTTCACTAAGGGACGGTGAATGGGTTGGCAGATGCTTTAAGCTGCAATCCTCCATTGGCTCACGATCCAAAGGAGGATGAGGTTCATAAAAGCCATTGATGATTCCACAGCGTAAGATTGTGTCTCAACTTCCCTCTTCCACGGCCAACAGGCCAGCGCTTGCACCTCTGAAAAATGCAGAGGAATACAGTATGTTCAGAAAGGTAGTCCTTTCTCAACAATTATTAGTCGAATATACTAAGGTACTTGCTAAGAGCGCGCTGAATCAGGAGGATCTAACCTAGGGGTTATCATGTAAAGGATGATTTGGTGTGGTTTTAGGCTCGCCTATGGGTGCCTGCTGGACCACTTTTCCTGTAAATCATCCAGGACCATCATGACGGAATCACCGTTGGTCATCCTGAGAAAGCAAAGACTTTGGAGTTAATTTGACGCACCTACAATTGGAAAGGCCTACCTGCTCAGGTGGGATGGTATCGTAAAAAGTACTTGATTTTAATTAAATGTAAACAAATTGACAACCTTTAGATGGGTTGTTAATACCAGTTTAAAAGGCTGAAAGGCCCTGTACTTCCCTATCGGGGGATTTCATTGTAGAATTACCTTTTTCTGATGGTTATGATGCCATCATGGTGGTGGTGGACCGTTTTATGAATTTTGCCCACTTTTATGAACAACAACAATAAACACGCCTGAGATGTCTAGGCTCTTCGTCACTCATGTGTTTGCGCTTCATAGGGTTCCCCAAGAAATTATTAGTGATTTGGGACCCCAGTTTACCTCTGTCTTTTGAGAAGGGTTGTGTAAGACAATTCAGATTTGCCCCTTACATTCAACTGCCTATCATCTCTAATCAGATGGGCAGACTGAACGAGTCACAATGCTTAGAACAGTTTCTGCTGTGTTACACTGCAGCGGATCATTCAGATTGGGTTTCTCACCTTCCTATGGCCCAGTTTAGCTATAACGACACTTTGCATTCTTCAATCAGCTGTTCCCCATCTTTCACCAACCATGGTTTTAATCCCACCTTTACATGGAGCTTAGCTGTGGGTCTAAAGTTGAAGCGGTGGTGGACTTTGCCAAGACTATCAAGAAAGTGTATCAGGGGATTTCCATGAGTTTGGAGGTAACAATACAAGTGTATAAGGAGAACGCTGATGGTAAGCGAAAAGTGGGTCCAGCGTACAAAGAAGGGGATCTCGTGATGTTTGATGCTCATAACATCCCTATCAAGCAGCCATGTAAAAAACTGGGACCAAAGAGGATTGGCTCTTACCGCGTTGTTAGATAGGTGGGCCACGCCTAGTACCAATTGGATCTTCACTCTTTGTTTCAGATCATTTCTATCTTTCATGAGAGAAAATTTATATTGTTGAAGGACCCCCACCAGAGACTCCAGAGGCTTATCTCGTGGATGAGGTGCCAGAGTGGGAAGTGGAGGAAATAGTAGCCTCCCGCAGAGTAAAAAAGAAGACTTGATTACCTGGTATCCAGGAAGGGATTTGATGCAGCGGAAAGCAGTTGGGTACAGGCATGCAATTGTGCACATGCCCAAGACCTGATCAACGTTTTCCACAAGCAAATTCCCTAGGCCGCTATACCTCAGTCAAAGCAAACGTTGCTGCAATGAAGTTGGCCCCATCCCACAAGAACTTTTCCCTGGCGCAAGCCCCTGGAGGGGGTGGAGCCCCAAAAGGATGAGAGGGTAATGTCATGGTTGGAAGATGACATCATAATTGGGTCCAACGTTAAGGACAAAGCAGCATGTCAGGAGGCCAAGAAGGTGAAGTTGGCAGGCCTCCCAAACCTCAAGCATACTTTAGATCAATGTTGGGTTAAGGCGAAGTATGCACAGGTTGGTCCTAAGGATACAAGAGAACTTTGGCCCTGTATATCAGCAGGAGCGTAAAATGAACTAGATTTGTAATTAATGAAAATGGTTCACTTCAGTCTTTAGGTGAACGGGGTCTTGAAACCTTTTTGGTTTTAAAAATTTCCAGCTCGGGTCAGCTGCTCCTACAATCAATTACTGAAGTTTGGTCAATTACCAAGTACAGTTTATTGCCCAATGAAAGCATGCGCCTATTGGTGGACCTCGGCTTAGACATGCTACTTCAATTGATTTTTTCCCAAATTCCCTTAAACCTTTTCCTCAAGACCCATCTCTCTCATTGATTAACTTCCCTGATAATAAACCCCTTCGCATGTACACCATTTTTTATTTATGTTAATTTGGAAGATCCTGTTCGTGGACCTCTTTTAGGAGGGCTTGCTCAAAATTTTTATTTAATTTTAGCTACTCTAAATATATTCGCCCATGCACCGTTGGGTCGCTCAGGTTCCCTCCAACCCAGGGCGCCTAGTTACTACCACTCTGAGCACCACGTGGCTCCCTTTTGGTTACTTCTTCTAATGATAACCATTCTCAGCTAAGTTATTCTAGCTCAAGCATCCTCTGCTGGGCTCTTTTAACTTTAATACTAACGACTAGTTTCCTGGCGTTGTCCCTGTGCACCATGCACTACCACGCTGGACAGGAGAGCTATAGACACTCTCCTTACAACTACCATGGTAAAAGCACTCTTTGATTAACTCTCCTTAGGCGGGAGGCTGGTTGGTGAAGTAGGATACTAAAAACTTCGCATGAAACCTGTTAATAAATTCTTCCATTAAATGATTTATCTATGATATAGGCGTCGAGGAACAACTTTATAAATCTGCATATAGTCCCTTTTAAATTTCACCTTTATATGCTTCTTGAAACACATAAGTATTGTAGTAAGAGCCTGGTCATTTTAATTAAATGTATGCATAGTATCACTTTCATGGTCATCCTGGGATTTTTAATTGAATTTTGAGTCAAGAATGCTCCATAGCTTTGGATTTTATTATTGTTATTCAATTTCCAAATGCTCTGTCAATTAGTTACCATCCTCATCATCTATGCTAGAGTGCAGAAAAGGAGGCAAAGTGGGTTATAACCCATCTAGTGGCTGTAATTGAGAAACACTCATATCGCTATGGTAATTTATAATGTATAAAATATTGTTGGTCTGATGTAGATGGTCCAATGAGAAGGGGAAGCGGCGGCAAACTTTTGAAATATTTTCCCTTGGATTTATTGATTCCTAAGACTTCCAGTAGTCTTGGAATGGTAAGAGGCAGATAGAACCCTTTCTACCCTATAAGCTCATTCTGTTTAGGGATTAGTCTGATGATAGAATTGGTAGCATTATCCTTAAGATAACCTCCAGGCATACATGTCAGTATATAATGTATTCCATAATGAGTTTAGTAGTTTTGACAGATCCAGCATTTCAAATGTGCATAGCTTTGACTCACTTGGTCAAGTGATTAATGACCAGAATAATGTATTAATAAAATTGGCAACTATTAAGTGCTCCATGGCATCAATCAAGATATTGTGCCAAGACAGATTAGCTATACTAATTGATATTTAGTAAACGTCTCAAAAATCAGTTGCGACTGAAATTTATCTTACCAAGATATCTTGAATATAAAAGTGCACATATTCCCAGTGATAATTTTGTTGAAATTTCTTTATCTTCAGATTTAAAACATTATGGCCAACGATACAATGGCATGCATAACAATTATTAGCCATTTAGATGGGGCTGGGTACAAGCATCTCTGATCACCACTTATGATCTTACAAAGTGCACCATTCTTAATCTATGGGTTTCATTAGTTGGTCCAAGTTGCACCTAATGGTAGGCTGCTAGGCATTTTAGCAAGGGCCTTTATATATCGAACAGTTGTTCTGAAAGAGGTACACTAGAAACAATAGGTAACCTGAAAGCTTCATCTACATTATGATGAGAAGAACATAATTTATGTATCACTTTATAGTCATAGGCTCTAAGCTTCAGTGCCCTTTAAGGAAAAACGTCATTTGAGTTCTTTAAGATTGTAGAGCCATCGGAAAGGCGTCATCAGAGACAACTTAGTATTTAACCCATGGAGTTGAACACAGATTTGCTCACAGACAACAACTAATGGCTAAAATTTGTGCTCATTTACCATATAGTTTCTCAAAGGCTTAGTAATTTTATGGATGAAGAATGCAACGTGTTCCTCCTTATTTTCATTGCATTAAGATAGTATGGCTCCCTATGGGGTTGTTTGACCAACCATTTGTGGCATATTATTATTTAATTGATTTATAATACATATAATTGTTTAATAGAGAATCCAATCAGTTCTTAGTACTTACATTGCCCATGGGCCCCAAATTTATAGGTAGTAGCTAAAGTTGTTATAACTTATTCTTGTTAAATCTCTCATGTCTTTCATTCTCTGTGAGTATGACGGCAGATTATATCCCCTAAATCCTCACTGGTTCAACAATTGTTCCCTTAATTAGCTAATCACCAAATCCCGTGGGTCTAGTTTATTATCTATTTATCATACTCTTAATTCTTACCTTGCCCCAAGCTAGCATAAAATAATTGTTAATAGGTCCATATTTATAAAGCCATCCCTCGGTTACTTAATTGCAATAAGAATATTGCTCATATTATGAAAGCCCAGAACTTTTGTTATTCTTTGTCCTGGACTAATTTAAAATTTAAAATTTGTAGTCTAACGCTTTATTATGCTGCTGGATAACCCTGCATGGCATTATAAGAACTCCAGTATTGAGAAAAACATATCTATGCAGGATTGTCATTTTTCAGTGGATATATTCAAAGGAACTGGAAACCATCCTATTATTAAGATTACTTAAAATAGCCCGTGAGCCACTGACATTACTTGATACTATGGTGTGCACCTTTATTTTTATAAATAAATAACCTATTGCTGATAATAAGGATTTATTTTATACCTTTTCACCCAGTCAATTGTCCTAAAATTGTACCTGGTCTTTTTGTGTTCTAATACTCGTGCATCTGTAATATGATGCCCCTGCTTAATTTCAACTTCTGGTGCTCTCTACATGGGTCTCACACCTTTATTTCTTGTACAATATCTTTATTAAGTATGAATCCCAGTAGTCCATTTGAAGATAACCTCCGGGTTGTAAGTAGTGTGACTCTCTGAAGCTGAAGTGGCCAATCACCAGGACCAGTAAAACAATTTCAACAATATTTACTATTATATGCTAACTTGGACTTTCATTTTGAAAGTTTTCTAAAATTATAATTGCACATGATCTCTAAGTGAAAGTGTTAGAAATATAATGGAAGCTCATCAACGCCTCCTGAAAGCATTGATACAAATATGTATGAAGCTATTCACTCTGATACTGATTTTATTAGGCGATTGATCCTTTTGCATATGGAACTAAAAACTCAGGGATATATAAGATAGGCCCCTAGTGTGTGAAACATCATCTTAAACTTTGATATTCTGGCCACTAACCAAAAATTGTCAATATTGAAATGTGTTTTAGGAGGAATTTTATCATTTTTCTAATATGCTAACCCAATTTAAAGATAAGATATAATTGATCATTGTAAGTGTCAACAGAGTCCATTTGGTGAAAGGGCTTCTGATATATCATTAATGAGCCAGAAACCCTTCTGACCGAACCTGATAATGAGGGCAATGAGGCATTGGTTCCTCATAACTTGCCTATAGTTTTTACCTCCGCTTTGGGAGTTGGAGCTTCTGCCCAACAAGACACTCTGGCATTTCCTCCTACAGATCCTCCAGCCTTAATTTAATGTGAGACTCCAGTAAAACCCATATGCAATACCGCTGCTACTCCTACCCATGTCCCCTCAGCCTCTTCCAACTGACCCCTCTACTCCCATGCCTCATCTTCATAATGCGGAAAGCTATATTAGAATAACACAGGCCCTTTTGCCCTGTAGCCATGAAAACACAACATTTAATACTTATGATTCACTTAATTTCTTAATACTGGAAATGTGGACATTTTTATTGATATCTATAAGATTTGTATGGGCGGAGTGGCAAAGAAAGATAAGTTGGAAACAGTAATGAATATTGGACTCTGAAGACAGGAGTTATTTATTATAAAGTTAAAAAAGTTTGGCATATAATACGTCAACACTAATGGTCTTCTTAACAAGGAGGAGGCAATGCAGAAAGGATGACTAATTGGAAGACAGTATTCTTTTATATCTTTTTTGAAAAGGATAAGACTGTAAAATCCTTTGTGGTGCGCTTCTATTTATAGCACATAACTTTTTGTGGCTAATGTCATTAATAATTCCTGACGCTCAGATTGCGTTGTGCCATTCCTGAAAGCCCTACAAGGATTTTATTATGGTTTTGATACTAGTTTTAAATGAGGAGCAAGATATCACCTATATGGTGAATTATCACCACTAATGCGCTGTTACTTTTGAGGTGCTTAATAAAAGTTATTAAAAGCATTGCGACCTCTGCACTAGGTCCAACTCCATGAAGAAAGATGTGCCTCCGCCTTATGACCCTCTTTCTGATAGTCCTGATATTACTCAGATCACCTGTCATCTTTGAAAAACTGGGGCACTATGCTAATCATTGCCCTAATTAGAGCTCTTACAAATGTTCATTATGTGAACCCTGAAGTTAAAGAAGAGCTAAGAAAAGACATGGCGGAGCAGAACTGGGATTTTCTAAATCTGCTTTCCCTCAAGATAAATCCATGTTAAAATCTCAGAATTACCTTCCATTAAACAAAAGGATGACAATGGTGCCCTACAATTGGCGGTTTATTAAAGTTTTTTGATGATATTATAGCAGTCACTGCCCCACTTTTTTAGAAAAAATGCAAAGACGAGTTAGTGAAGAAAGTAGTAGCAAATCCTTATGTTCACCAGCTGACAAAACGAACTGAAAGTTACCTCTTAAGATATCTTTAAATTAGAATGGTTTGAAGTGGCTATACTGATTGAGATTTTGAAGGGATATAGCCTTTTACTAGGCGAAGAGATTCAGTATTTAAATCAAGTGGATACTTTGGATGTCCACAAAACAAACTCTTCAGATGATTATTTTTCTGAGTGTACCTACATTGATATTACAGTAAATAAGCTAAAGTCAGAGTGATTTAGATAATTTGCGCCAGTTAATATTGTGCTTTATTAAAACTATGAAAAAACTGGAGCTCATTCAAGACATAGATCATCAGAAATACAAGGTACTGCGGGCCCCAGACCACAACCTCTGAAGGAGCATACAATAAATTGACTCTTCCCTTTGCATCCCTGGTGATATCATATTTTGCCATTGTTTTCCAAAATCAAATTACGACTTCCTTAAAATGACTTTTTTAAGAAAACTTATGGAGTCAAAGCCAATAATAAAGAGGATAAGTTAAGAATCCTTAAAAATGAATCTAATCCATTAATACCTGTAAGGAGGAGGCCCTAGCACCTCAAAATCAGGGTTTGTTAATCTTGCATACAAGGGTGGCATAATGCCTTTTGATATCAGTAGCTGCGTGGCTGTATTTGACAATTACCTAACCAAAATTTGAAATCTAAGGGTATTCTACTATTTGCCAATCATATCCTAACCATTGCAGAGGGCAATCATTTTATCATGGAAACAAATTTTTTGGAAACTAAAAGATTTATATGATAATCATTTTGCGCCGTTTTGTCATTCTAATTTTGAGACTGTTTTCTCCCTATAGGATTATCCTTCCCAACCATGGTAAAATTTAGGTTATGTTAGCTAATTTGTATTGTACTCTATTTAGATAAAGTGGCATCAAATTGGTGATTTTGCACATTTTTTACCAGTTGATGAAATACAGAATAACTATAATCTAGTAACTTTAGTGGACTGGGAATTTATGGCGATACTGATCAGTCTGTTTTGTTCATTAGTACCTTGGTAAAGCCTCTAAGGCTTAACATAGAAGGATAAGAACTAAACCTTGTCCCTTTTTGGTTTATAGCATCATTTTCACTAAGACGATTTTTAATTTAGGGTGTGCATATAATGTGTCCACCATTTTTATACCAAAAATTATCCAATAATTGCCTCTGTTCTATTGATGCTCAAAAATGGCAGATGAAGTCACTGAAAAAGAAATTAATCATTAGTACACTATGGTATGTTGGTGCCCTTAAAGAGTCTGTGGGCCTCCATAGTGTTGAGTATCAAAAAGAACAATTCCAATTATGTATTAATTGATTATAGGAAGCACAACTACATTACCAAAAAAGACACCTATCCATTACCACATATGGATGATGTGCTAGACTTTTTTGAATGGCTCACAATTTCTCAGACATTTTTTATTCTCTGGCTATTGTCAGAAAGAGCTTCCAAAAGGGGTCAGGTAAAATGCGCCATAAATTAGCTCAAGGCCACAACCAATATATTAAAATGCCGCAAAGGCTATGAAATACCCTCGTGACTTTTCAGCGGGCTATGGATAGTACACTTGGAGATCTAAAAATTCGTGTGTTATGACTTCTTTAGATGATATCAAATCTTATCTATAGCTTTTTATTGATCATCTGCATCACTTTAAATAAGTTTTTCTTTGTCTCACCAAGGCTGATCTAAAAATCAGGCCGAATAAGTGCAACTTTTTCTTAGAGAAGCTGTATTATCAGAGATTTTTATTAATATCATGACCTATGTCACCAGCTGGCAAATATTGAAGCCATCAAATAAATGATGTGGCTAAGTAGTAAGTATAACATTCAAAAATTCCTTAAGCTGATTGTTTATTGCCACCTTCTCATCTAAAATTTTAGCAAAATAGGCGAACATTACTTCACCTCCTTAAGAATGGCATACCATTTTGAGATGACCAGAACTGGCAACTGGCCTATGATAAGCTACTGCTTTGCCTTACCCTAGCGCAGCTGTTTAGTACCAAAATTTAAGGAGCTTATCTTTAATCAGATAGAAGCTTCTCTCACCACCTTTAGGGCTGTGTTTCTGATTTTTATTCTAAAGGAGTTGAGCATCCCATGGCTTACTACGACCAAACGTTATATGTACATGTATGGAATTATATGGTAAGTGAGAAGGAATGCCTGGAAGTCATCTATGCATGTAAAATTCCGAGTATATGTCCATGGAGTGAATTTTATAGTATAACTACCATGCCTTACTGAACTGGTTACATAATCTTAAGGAACTGGAAGGACAGCTGGCTCTCTGGGATTCAAGATTACAAGCCTGCAATTTCAAAATTTTGCACTATCCCATAGTAAAGCATAAAAACGCTAGTAGATTATCTTAATTGCCCACAATGCCTTAGTGGCCAATATGGCCAATAAATTATTTGGTAAGAGTCTAACCCAACAATAGGACAACAAACTGCGGAAGTTCAGCTCCCTAAAAAATTTAAGGAATAACATGGTTGTAAAATAAGAAAAAAGTATAAACTCATTAGTAGAAAGCAAGTTTTGAGTACCTTGATTATTGGAGTGAACCAATATAATTATTGGCCCACAAGAAACATGGCATGAGCGTTTTAAGAAGACGCTGGAGCTGTTAAAACAACACTATAATTGGCTTTCATGAATTTTGATGTTCTTGAGACCCTCAGTTGTTGTAAGGAATGCCAAGCTGATGACCTTTACCATAAAACCACCTCTCATCAATTGGTTAGACCCAACCTTTCCTGTTACAGGATATCTATCAATGTTGGTGGGCCCTTGTCCAATAGTCCTGGCTAATTCAAATGTACTATTATAACCATAGATTATCTCACCAAGTGGGTGAAGGACAATGAATTCAAGGATTTTGGGACCAATACTATTTTTAAGTTTATTCTGGAATAGTATTATTTATGGTCATGGATGTCCTAAAATTCTTTTGACAGATAATGGGACTTTAATTTACGTCCTATATTATTTATAAGCTCAAATTTTGGATAAATATATGAGGGTTATTGTTTAAAACCATCACCTTGAGACCAACGGCACTTCTGTAAGGAGAAAATGACATCCTTGTTGGTATTCTATGGAAGATAATTATGGTAAAGGCGTCAAGCTAAAATTTTTCTTGTCTTCCGTTTTTTGCTTAGAATATCTCATTTCACTAAGTAGTGTAAATTCCCCATTTTCTTTACTTTAGATAAAGCAACTGGCGCTTCCCTTAATTAAACAATTTTTGGTCCACCTAGAGAATATGAGTCCCACCAAACATTTAGATAAAGGGACGCAGACTTAAAATCAGCTACAAAACAGAGCATATTTAAACGCGCTGGCTCAGAAAGTAAGGTCTTTGGAACATTATTATGAAGACCAGTGACCTTTAGCCCACTAGCTGTAGGGTAGTTAGTTTTATAGTATGATAACCATGAGTTTGGATGGACTAGAAAATTGGAGCACGTATGGAAAGGGCTTTTGAGAACATCAATAAGACATCTATGGATGCCAACATTTTAAAGGATCCTTTAAATGGCACCTTATTAGATGTGTGCATGTTAAGTAACTAAAGAATATCAGCATTCTTCTGTAACAATGGCCACTAGTTCTCAATAGCTTAGTTGAACCATACCCATCTTTGTTCCCTGATACACGGTTAAGTAAGAGAAATGTAATTTTCTGACCAACCATTTGTGATATAAATCATCTAATTAATTTTGCACTGAAGATGATTTATTTATAAGGGTTCAATTGGCTTTTATTAATACTTGCCCTGCAAGCCCAAATTTTATAGATAGTAGCTAAAGTTGTAAAGATTTCTATTGGTAATTATACAAGGGCCCTTCATTCACTAGGCAGTAAAATAGCAGATTGAAAACCTTAAATCCCACTAGAGCCACATTCATTCCATTAGTCTACTGATCACTAAAGACCGTGAGCTCAGTTTCATATTGACTATTAATTATTCTAATCCTATCATCCTACCTTGTCCTGCGCAGGCGTATAATAATTAGTAAAAGGGTCTCTTTCATTAATACAACCATCCGCCAGTGTCTCAATAGCAATCAGCATATTGCTCTTATTATGAAATGTGCTGAGACTTAGACATTTTCTTTCCTGGCCTAATTTTTTATTACGACTGTAGTACACCACTTTTAAAGGCTGCTTAGTAACTCTGAATGGCATTAGTAAGAACTCTAGTATAAAAAAGAGAATATCTACCCAAGTACATCGATGAATCCCCCCCCTTGGGTTGGGACCATCTAGTACTAAAAAAAAAAAGAATATCTACCCAGGATTTTCAACTGTAAGGGAATCTTTTTTGAGGGAGCGGAACCCATCCCACCATTAAAGTTTTCTTTAGCAAGCCCACAAACCACTGGCAGTATTTGATACTACGTTTTGCTTTTTTATTTATATTAGTATAACCCATTAATGTTGATAGTAAGGCTTTATTTTTGTTATGTGTACAAGTCCATATTGAGAGCACTAACAGCAGTTACAAGGCTGGGAGGCATGAGGTCCAAAAGGTCAAATTGCAGGACCTTCCTGACCTTAAGCACACCTCAGATCAACGCTGGGTACAGTCTAGGTACGCCCAGGTTTGTACAAGTGAGGTGTCTAAAGCCCAGCCCCCTGTTTTGGCTTTAGCGCTAAAACAATTGAGTTTTAAATTAAACGATAATGACTCAATTCTGTTAACTGGGGTATGGGGGTTCAAACCATTCTATTTATGAAATTGTGAGCTCAGGTCAAGTTCAACTTCAGTCAATCACTTGAGTAAGGTTAGTTTTGAGGTATGTGACCATTTTGGATGGAATCATGCGCCTATTGGTGCACCAAGGCTTTAAACCACTTTCTCCAATCCATGATTTCCCCAAGTTGGCTTAATTATGCCTACTCAAGACCAATGTATCTCGTTAGTCATCTTCCCTAATAAACCCCATATTTTTTTACGTTTTTTCTATATGTTGACTTGGGTGAACATGTGCGCGGACCTCTTCTAGGAGATCTTGCATTGTGTTAGCTGATTTATTTTGTTTAAAATTTAATACAACCTCAGATACACCGCTGGGCCTACCAAATTCCCTCTAAAACCGGTCACCCCTGCAATCTACCAGTGTATTAAACTTGGTTAGAAACTGCCCTCTGGTGCACAGCCAAGTTTTGATGATTGCGCAATTAATTACTACTCTTACTGTGCTCAAAACCCTAGCATTGAGTCTCTTTAGCCCAATCACCCTCTGCTGGGCTCTCTTTATTATAGCGATGACTACTAGTTCCCTTGCGTTGGTTCTGTGCACTGAACACCACCACGCTGGGATTTGGAGAGTTATAGATACTCTCTTGACGATTTTATACCAGTTTTAATCAGATTACTGTCCTCAAATTGGTTCTGATTTTTTTGTGCTGATAACTGTGCCCTAAATACACCGCCCCTGTGCTGATTTTAACACCTCCAATGGCAGTAAGGGTTTCATTGGATTAAAAATTAAAGATTAATCAACTTCAGGTAGATAATAGAGTCACTTTGGTTGGTATTGTTCTTGGCTTCTCAACAGCATTTTTACTCTTAACAGACCAATGAAAATCCATCCCTGTCACTATTAATCTAAAAAGTTCATCTATTAGTGCAAACCCTTGATTAAACTGACAGTAGTATCCTACCACCCTTAGAACACCAGCATATCTCATTTATTTTTTGGGCTTTTAATATAAGTAAGTCTTTAATCTTTAGGGTGAGAGGTGTTCAATGTATTTATAATGTGTTCAGGGTACTTCATCTGAGTTTTGACTAATTGTCACTTTCTTGGTATAATCTTCAACTGATATCATGCTATCCATCTAAATACTTCCTTCAAATGGGTTAGGTATTAAGTAAAAGTTCTCAAAACACATATTGATATTGTTGAGATACCCAAGCAAAAATTAATTTTAAAATACCTATTTTGGGTTCATAGCTTTTTGCAAGGTGGAGGGCGCGTTTCAAATTTCCAGAGGTATACTCGTTAGCTGATATAAACCTTAAGATGTAATAATCTCTAATTTTCCTGTTCCTCCTTAGGCAGATCATCTTCCAATAATCCCTGATGAGATCAAAAGAAGTAAAACTTAGTAGCCCTAATCATTTGAGAGCATCCTAAATCTGGAGTAAGGGGTGTGACTTTTTTGGTAATTGAGTTAAAGCAATAATAATAAACACTAACTAGTTAGAATCTTCCTTTTTCCTGACAGTAAGTAGAATGATGGCCTAGAGATTACTAGACGACAGTAGAATTCCTTAATGAGATAGTTGATTGAGCTCTTTCTAAATAACTTCATTGTTGGTCCATCTATGTACTATGGGCATAATCAGTATAAATATGGTATCAATAGTGTCAATCTAATGTTGTAAAACCTTTAGTGCAACCCAAGTATTTATCATAGGAAACAAATATCTGAGCATATTCTTTATTAAGCCAATTATTGATCTTTTTGCCCTTCTATATTCCCTCCAGATGATTTTACAAAATGCTTAAGAATGCATTCTGAGTGGCATAAGACAGAACAGACTCTGGTAATTCTCCAAAGCCTTTGATTGGTTGAATCTCTTATCTGGTAATTAGAGGTACATAGTGATTTTTTGTTATTTATTAATTGTAATTTTTGGCATATAAGTTAGCAATGAGGACAAAAATATTCTTGTGGCTGGGGGTGATTAGCCCAGGGGCCGCGTGGGGATCAAGCTGCGAAACTCTCCCAAAGAGTGTAGACCTCTCCCATAAGTACAGTGGGTAGCTCCAAAGAAAGTTCAGTGTTTAACTCTTTGTTACTCAGTGAATAGTTTTAAACTTGGAGACGCTCACAAGAGTTAAACCGACTTTCTTAAAATGTTGGAAAAAGGGGACAAATACTATGAGGACCAACTGCTTATAGCAGATGGGAAATATGACACTGTTGTAGGTTACATAGATGAGTTTTTTGTAGTCAGTAAGAGAAACATTTCTTTTAACAGTTGTGTAAAGGCTACAACTGACCAAGGATATTGAAGACGTTTCCTTCATAATCAAGAACAGCTCCATAAGATTATGAGAAAACTGGTAAAGATTTAGAAGTAATATTGCTACAAGGCAACATTGTAGCGGAAAGTTTGACTTTATAGAATTAAACCACGTTGGCAAAGCGCTTTATGCTCCTTTGCATTAGTACTTACTGGAAAGCCATTTATATTGTTGCCATTGGGCTTAACAAGAGATATCATTAGTTTCTTTACATTATGTCTTGAAATTATGTTAACCAGAGACTACTGTAGACTATTGCGCTAACTCAAATTTAAAATGCTAGTATTATGATATAAGTGCTATCAGGAATATCTGTATTTGCGTCTAGTGTAGCAATGATGGGAGTATCAACTTTTTAATCATAGTCTTAATCATTTCTGTGTCTAGAATCTGGGTATCCAGATTCTCTTGAGGCAAAGCCTCTACAACTCATTTCAAAGGGGATAAGTTGTTAATATTTGGATTTCACAAAAATGGGCTTATCCTACAATTTGAATATAATATGTTTGTAATAGTATCATGGCCCTTCATATCAAGTTCAGCACATTGAATCTGTCTAACAGCTAGTACTTAGCTAGAGGGAGCCCTATTAAAAGAAAAGGATACCAATTGATTAACATTTCTATCTTGTATTCAAATGGGATAGATATATGTTAAACAATATAACATACCTCTTCTATTGTCAATTCTCTAACTAATCCTCTTCATCCACAAGTAAAAAATAAAATATATATTGGAAAGTTTTTTGGGGAAATTAGGGGCATAATGACATTTAGAATTACAATTCTGGCAGGTACCTCAGTGATTCACCATTATGGTCTGGTATATTCACAATGTAGTGCGGGCAAATGCATACAACTGAATAGGTTAAAAACCTCCCTGAAATTCTGAGACATCTTTATCACTGACTTGAGTCCCATGAAAAGGTCATATTCCGCTGAATATCTTATAGAAGCGCTACACATTGATTGATTCCTATGATTCCTGTTATATTAAAACTCTACTTCATGTTTGACTTATAATATACAAAAATAAACACAGGCAAAGGTGATACTTTTTTAGAGAAATTATAGCAAATATCTATAATTAACTCTTAACCACAGAACAGCAATGTCCTGAGTTTATAAGTACAATTGACAGGGAGTATAATGGGTATAATGATACTTTTTTTACAATAACCATAGTGATACCCATCTACAGGAAAAGACTTGTTAAAGAATGGGGGAACAGTGCGTGATGAATCTGGAAGGGCAGTGATATTTAAAATGGTGAACAAGACAATAGCACTTGTTGATAACTTAGTCACTTGCATATGTTCTAGTTACATTTAAATCACATTATAGGGGTGGAAATTTAGATATCCTAAATCAAGTCATTATTTTTGACAACTCATCTCACCCCTTGATTTGACTCATTCTACATTATACTCTATCAAGGAGAAGGGTAACTGTTGCATAGGGCCTTTTGGAAATTTTACACGTGCACTGTTAAAAATCTTCCTACCAAGTTCTTAATGTATAAAAATTGATTAAAATATTCACTAAAATACATACAGTCTTTTCACAGTGTTTACATTTTGTTATTCTTCCAAATCCGTATGTATTATAGCACAATAACTGGTCATATACCTTGAACTTATGTAGTGTTATTCAGTTCATACTATCATTAATTTTCCGCTTAGTTTTTGAGTAAAGTTGACATTATAAGATTCAGTATGAATCTTAATTAGTTCCTTGACCAATTTGTCAACTTACTTTTCTGGTTGGATCCCATCCTTATCCTTTATGAGAGAGTGCAACAAGGGAGGTAAGGAAGGCTTTTGACCGTAGAAAAACTGGAAAGGTTTAGACTTTGTGCTATAATATTTGATAATATAGGTAAATATCTAGTTAGTATGACATAGAGGGTCCATTTAATGGGAAGCAGTAGCAAACTTTCACAGAATTTTCTAAATAAGTTCCATTGATCCTCGCAAAAGTTCTGCTAGCCTTGGGGTAATAAAGGGGCATCTAGAAACTCTTTAATACCCATGAGCTAATTTAGTTTATTGATATCATAGAGGTAATATAAGTGTTGTCTGTTAAAATAGCTTGCAGGCACCCGTGCCTATGATAATGTGCTTTATAATGAATTATCAATAGGGACTACTACAGCATTGTGAATGGGTTTAGCATTAGTCATTTGGTCAAGTTGTCAACGTCCACAATAATGTATTGGTGATTTAAGTTGCTGTAAGACACGTGTCCAATAACACAAATTGAGATTATATGCTGATCCCAATTGGGCTTAACTTATTGGTGAAGGCCTTGGAGGGCTGTTGCAATTGATATTCCTGAAACTTTATCAAAATGACCTGAGTATAAAGCCTCGTGGACTCCCACTTGCACTTCTGTTGGACTTGCTTCAGGCCTTTTTCTGTCCACCATGCCCACAATCCAATTAGTTTGCATAACAGTTTTTGGTCACTCAGATGGGGCTGAGTAAAAGCATCTTCGCCAATCACTACCAATATTGTAGATTATACTGTTTTTGGGTTTCTGTGATCTTTAATAACAATTAAGGTGTGACTGCTGTTAGTTTTCTCATCTTTATATATCAAGTCTTCATTATCTTAAACAATTGATCCAGATAAGTGGATAATGCAGATACTATGGGCAACTTGGTAATTACATCGGCTCAATGATAGAAAAAAACCATCTGAGTACTACTTTATAATGTTAGGTTTGAAGCTTAAGTGCTTATCTGGATACCCATTTATCTGGTTACCTAAGATTGTACAGCCACTGCAGAGAGGCGTGACCAGTGATGACATGGAATTTGGGTGCCAGGAGAGTGTCCATAACACAACTGTTCCTGGGGAGGTGCTGGGAAAGCCTCACTTCACAATTTGTGTTAAATCTTCAGGGAGCTTGATCCCTTAATTAAGTTCCAATTTATAAAGTTTGGAATTTGTTTCCTCGTTCTGAATAATATTTGCTTCAGCTCCCTTGTTCAACTGCACAGGTCCTTCTATGTGCGTTTTTCGACTTGTTGACTGAAAATTAGGTTATTCCAGGTTATAGTAGTATTAAGACCACTATTCTAGTTGAGCTGATAGTCAAGATAGTGATTAGGGACAACGTCAGCCTGATGCTTGTCCTAACATTGATTTTTCTATGATGGTTAGGTACTTCTTCTATATTTCATCTGATATAACTTAACTAGAATAAGGTTTAGAGGGTCTTCTTTCTTCTCATCACTCAGAATCTGCGGATTTCAAAAATATAGAGACAAAAAATCTTCATGTCCTTCTTTCTCTAAATACAAGAGCAAACAGTCTAAATTTTAAGTTAAATAAATATTTGTATATTCTAGCAGATCTGCTTTTATTAAAAGGCTAAGGGTTTTTATAGGGAATTTAAAGCACAACTCTTTGGTTGGCACCCTAATTTGGAACTGCAGCTGACGCTGATAATTTTATTCTAGAGTTGCATGAAACAATGGTCTCCTCATCAAATACCATTGAGATCTCTTCTGAGTTAAAACGAGAACGCGTCCCATCTTCTTTACTCAATCCTATTAAATTTATTATATAGGGTAACAACCTGTTTAGGTAATGGGACTATTACCCATAAACAGCAGATTGCATTACATAAAGGTTAACTTAAAATGTTGCTTTATGAAAGGCGGCATTACTCGCCAGAAACTCATAAACACCTTAATCAATGAGCAACTAAACCCAATTGACTCCTACAAATTAATTAATTATCAACAATGAAATCTATACCCTGATCACTTGTTTATTGTTAATGACCATCCCTGACGAAACATTTATTAATCCAGTGGATTGTAATTTGGCAAATCAATAAATATTCGCTGGAATATGTCTATGAAACTTAGTTATCATACAGAAAATTAATATTCCCTACATCCACTAGTGGGATGAATCACCTAGTGGACCAGCAGATTAATTATAATTAATGAAGCTGGGTAATGTAGGCAAAAATCCAAACACATCCCCCACTTGACCAGATTATCCATTAATGAAGATTTTTTGGGGCGTACACTGCATAAATTCTGACTGAATCGCTAGCATAATTTAAATTTGGAGTGCTCTTGACTATATTCATTTCTTGCTTAATGCATATTGGTTTAGTCCTTCTTCTTTGCGCATTTCCATTCCATGGCCTCCTCGCTTCCACCTCCAAAGAGCGCATTTCCCATGGCCACATGCTATGCAAGCCTAGTTTGAGTGTTCTTGTAATTCAAAGGTCTGGAAAACCTGTTTTACCACAGATCAGGGTTATATGACACCTCTTATTTAAAGGAGATACTCAGATGACTTCTCTGATCCCTTTTTCCCTATATTCTGACAGACTGGGCTTCATTTCTTAAGGGACTACTCCTGGTGAATCCAGTTTCAATATGTCCTGATTCTACAAATGTGTCCTTCTTCTTTCAGCGCCTAGGGGCTACTCATGGCATACCCAGTTTCAATCTGATTTGGTCCAACCAATAATTTAAGAGGAAATCACCAAATGTTTTCAAAGGTAAATAAAAATCACATGTTAATATTTTTTGTATTTTTATACTTTTTTATTTTTTTAATGATTTTTTATATTCTTTTTTGTATTTTTCCTCATGTTATTTTTTACAATGATACTTAACCTATTAATAGGTTCAGAGGTCCAACTTTTCGTTTCACCTACTCTGGTTCAGCAGTTTTGTTTTAAGAACTTAACTAGCTATCATGGTTTAGAGGTCTA
Organism: Massospora cicadina; assembly: GCA_022478985.1. Classification (NCBI taxonomy): domain Eukaryota; kingdom Fungi; phylum Entomophthoromycota; class Entomophthoromycetes; order Entomophthorales; family Entomophthoraceae; genus Massospora; species Massospora cicadina. Next base: position 106,825 of record JAKSZP010006601.1, on the reverse strand, counting down.
TTTTTAAGACTTAACCACCTATCATGGTTCAGCGGCCCCCACTTGGGACTTGACCAACACTAGGAATTGACATATTTTTTCTAGGTTCAATAATCCTTTAGGAACATTGCACTTTTTTCTCTCCTAGATCCAATACTTATGATATTTCAGATGAACCTGGTTCACTACATGACCATACACAATGTTCCTAATCGGGTAAGCATCAGTTGTCATCTTGGCTATCACTTTGAATGGACCCAACCACAAAGCTTCCAGCTTATTTTTCCATTCAAAACCATGGGTGTCTCAATAGGCTACCATATACTCACATGGTAATCCTGTATTGCCAGTCAGTTTTTGCTTTAATGACTTCACTTTGATTCTTTTTTAATATCATGGCAAACATTTGCAATTGAAGTTTAATCATAACCTTGGACAGTCAGTTCAGGTATTGAACTGTACTCACCCCACTGCTGGCTCTAAAGCAGAATACAAAATCAGTGATAAAGCTGCCCTTTTTCCATAAAGTGATTCAGATGGCGTTTTTCATATCTCTGTGTGATGACTTAAGCTGTAGGCAAAGGCAACTGAACCTAGATAAGATCCTTAATTGTAAGATTTCAAGCAACCAGCTTTATAAGCGTCGCAGCTAACATTCCATTAACTCTTTTCACCATTCCGTTCCTTTCAGTCTGTATGGAGCTGATACTCTTCCTCAGATACCCATCAACTTGTTAAACCTCAGGATTACATAGGAGGTAAAATTGGTTCAATGGTCACTAAAGATCACTTGAGGGAATCCGTGCCTGTAAACCACTTGATCCAAAAAACTTTGCTGTACTCAAAGTGTTCATCTTTCTTAAGGCTTTGTTTTTGACCCATCTAGTTAGATAGTCTATGGCCACTGTGATATATTTCGCGCCACCTATGCAAATACTAGAGATCTCATCACATCTATTGAGAAAGTTTGCTACGCAAATCCAGGGCGTACTAGCCTGTATATTGTTACATTCTTATGAGAATCGTGTAGCTGACATTCCAAACAACAGGCCAGATAGTTGGCGACATCATAATTGACCAAATTCCAGTAGTACTGGCGAATATAGTCTATGAACTTCCTAAGGCCACTATGGCTGATGACTGTGTGCGGTTCAGATTATTTCTTTTTGTTCTGATGGATTTATTAAACAAATCTTTTTCTGGCAATTGTTTTTAATAGTTTTCCATTTCTCACTTCGGTGTTATTCATCACTTTCTTCAGCACACCTTGACTTTCTTGGGTTTCATCCCCAACATTACTTCAATAATCTTTTGGAATAATTTGTCCACTTGATGATGGTCATTATGGACTGCAGGTAATCTTGATATTATGTCAGCGTTTTGATGAGATGCTCCGGCCTTGTGTATTATCTTAAAATCATAGGCTTATAATTTAAAGCCATCAGGCCAGCCTCTGCACTGGGTTCCTTCAAGTTATGGAGTTAGCTTAAGGATGAGCGGTCCATCACCACTTTAAATTGTGTTCTATTGATTTACATTAGAATTTTTGCATGCATAGATCACTGTGAGGCATTTGCATTTCATCACAGTACAGTTCCTCTCCACTGGCTTTAGTGTTTGACTCACATATGTCATCATATGTTCTTCCTCATCTCCATCCACTTGGCGCAAAATGGCTCCACCGCTTTTAATGATGAGTTGGTTTAAACAATGAATTCACGATTGAAATTTTAATACTTCAAGACATGACTGGTGGGACCATCTAGTACTAAAAAAAGACAGGACTGGTCATATGATAATGGCATAATTTAGCAAATGAGTCTTGGGATTCTTTGTTCCACATGATTCATTTTGTTAAATTATTAAATAAGTGAAATAAAATCTTTGCGGTTTTGTGAAACCCTTAAGAAATGGTGGTATTAGCTGACTATCCCAAGGAATAATTGGATATCCCAAACGCTTTTTGGGATTGAATTCTGTTTAATTGCTGTAATATTCTGCTGCGGGAAATGCAGCCCTCTGGAGCTGATACCAAACCCCAAGTACTTAAGTTTCTTCTTGAAGAAATGGCATTTTTTCAGCTTGACTTAAAAGTTTGCTGCCACGAGGCACTTGAGCACTTCTTTTCAAGAGCTCCAATTATTCTGTTAAGGTCCTACTGAATATACTAATAGCTTCCAGTTATAATAAGATAAAGGATAACTCCAGATCACTAAGGATAAAGTCCAATTCTCTATGGAATGTGTGGCGGGCATGTTACATAATCCCTGGGGCATTCAATTGCTTGTAAAGTCCCAGTGTAGTAATGATCACAAATTCTTTTGGTCTTCCGTTGGCAAATTAATTTGCCAATATCCTGAAATTAGATCCATTGACAAAAAGTATTTGACGTTACCTTGGCGATTGAATGCATTGTTGATCCTTGTCAGTAAAAAAATCCTTCTTAGTTTTTTTGTTCAATCAGCAATAAATTATCACAACAAAACTTGATCCATCCTTCTTATTTACTATAAGGATTGGACTCACTCATGGACTTAAGGATGGGATGAGGAGCCCATTCTCAACAAGATTGCTCATCTCTTTGCTGACCACAGCTTCAGCAGATTTAGATCTTAGAAAAGGTCATCCATATTGGCGAATATTCCCCTGTGTCAACCTTGTGGATCATGTTCTTTGCACATCTCAGGTCATGGTCTTGGGCGAATATCTCCCATACTTATGATAGTCAGAGCACCTCTCCTTGCTGATGTTTGGTTGATCTAAACAGCTGCTCTCAATCTACTAAGACATTGACACTTTTGGTAGTTTTGCTGACAATCCATTTCAGTTAGCTACCAAAATCATGAATTTTTCTGATCTCTATCTCAGAATTAAATGGAGAAACGTGAAGACTTGATTATTCGCTATCTTCATCAGTTTCTTTCCGCATTAGCCAGTAGCACGTTTATTTTTTCGTGTCCCAGCATAATAATCCTTGGCGCTACCCATGGTTCAATTCTTGATTTCCTCCATGGGCCTATGACTTCTCCATATAGTTGCTCTAGAATTTTCAACGTTAACCCTGTATCAATGATAATTTGCATCCCGGACATTATATTCTTCGTCATTTTTGCTCTCAAGGAGATCCCACGATTTTCTAGGATCTCCTTTGGCATTTTTCTCTGTTTTTGCTCAACCAACTTATACTGGATGGGGAAAATGCCTTCTTTGTAAGTCAAGTTTAAAAAATAGTCTTCTTAGTCAGCAGCATCTCTCCTTCACGCTGATATACCAAAGACAGGGTTAGCCACAAAGTGGTCTTGATATTCACCTTGGAAATACATCTCACTCCATATTTTCTTGGAACTCCGTCCTGATAAGGATGTTGTAATTATGGTTTTCCAACACGATGGTAAGAGCAGATACCACAAATGAACAAAACTGGAGTGGCAGCGCACTGTACGCTCATCAGGATATTGTCATATCTGGTCAAGCAATTCCATATTCATTCCAGTGTTTAAAGTATGGCAAAGTCTTCATTTGTTACATAAATTTGGTCAAAACAATATTTATGGGTGCTTCACTCCAATGATTGCCCACACTCTCACTCAGTTAATAATGTAATCCACATAACTAAGCCCGGTATATTGTAATATGGTACCTACTGAGTGAATTGTGGCGCTATTTGCTGAATCAAGAGAATTAATTTGTTGTGCTGAGAGATCATGGAAAGATTCCATAGTTTTACTTATTGGAATGGATACCTTAGCTTCATCTAAACTCGTCTTGAGTATCTCCTCCTGAGACTCACATAATTAATCTTGTCACTAGCTGATGAGATTATGGTCAAACTACTCCTTCATGATTTTGTGGGCTGATACCCTTCATTTTGGCTCAAGTGAAAGTGTTTGTGTCCATATTAACAAGCTGATATAGTGGATTGGTTTCTTAATCATCTACAAAGAGATCATAAATGTCTATTCATCATTCATAATATTAGGATGAACAGGTTAAACTTTGGTGCCAAATTGTTCTGTCTAAGACCTTGAATCTTTTTCTGACTCCTGATTGCTTTCCTTATTCCTAACCTGAACTAAGGTGGCTCTTTCTTGGGCATTTTTGCTCCAACATTGGGTGTCTACGTGTTCAGATTTACCACACTGGTGGCAGCTAATTTGCATCTTGTCTGCTTGTTTTCATAATTCAGGATTATTCCCTGACACAACTTTATTAGGTTGCTCTTATTCATCTTGGCGAATTTTATGGTGTTTTGAGATTGAGTCTGGATCACTTTGAATGCTCTGTTTGGGGCTCAAAAGTAGCTCCCAATATCATGAAATAATCCATCATTTGAGATGTGGACATTTGTGTTACTAACGCTGAAGCCATAGTTCTGTGTAAATCACAATAGGGATATATGTCCCTTGCATCTCTTTTTGGGCGTCAAAATCTGTTAGCACTTTTGCACCAGCCAGGAACTTTGATTGCTAGGAGAATCGGTCTGCAAAGGCTACTAGTATCTCATTTATACTTAATTGAATCCCCATAACTTTTTGTTTTCAGTTAAGCATCCGCATGGAGCTTTCCAAAATCTAGCATGATGGCTTCCATGGCCTCCTGATAAGACCATTTGTCCCCATTTAGTGATGTCACACTAGATTCTGACATTATATGTTCATGCAGTTCATTATGGTCCCTGACTTTTGTCAATCACACAAACTGAACTTCGTCATCTCACTTAAATTGTAAAAATGCAGGATCCTTAGTCCAATGGATTGCGGATAATTTAGTGAGTTTCGAAATTCATCCATGGATCCACTAACAAGTAAATCCTGTCTGACGACTCTATTGACCATGGGAGTAACTTTGGGTGTCATCTCATCACAATCGCATCAAATTACCTAAGGTTACTTCTTGGTCAGTTATTCTTACTGACTGGAGTTACAGATGTTTCGTTATTAGCTTCTTCCGCCTCCATTTGTGCACAGTCTCATTTATAGACTTGATATTTATATACTCTTTAATTGTTGCACTATCTCATTATTAAGCTGGTGAATAACTTCTCAATCTTCCTCTCTATTGGTCTTCTGAAACAGTACTTCTTTGATCAGTTCACCTTTCTTGCGCTTCAAGGAGTTAACTTTTTCAAAGAGGTCAATGTTAATTTTTCCCAATTGTTTGATCTCTTTCTCAGCCTTCATCACCGTTCTTCTAATGCAGTGAAGCAGCCTGTGACGCCAAGTTAAGTGCGTTCTTGTTGGCGGGTTAAAGTTCCATCAAGAGCTTTTATAGTTCGTTCTAAGTCATATTTGACTCTATCTTTTATTAAATTTGTCTAAAATAAACTAACCCCTGTAGTAAGCACCAATTGTTAGACTTTAGGGAGCTCAAACCCTCAATGATTCCAATTATTAAGTTTTTAGATTTGTATCCTCGTTCTAAATATTTGCTTTGGCTCCCTTGTTCAACCGCACACGTTCCTTATACATGCGTTGTTTGACTGTAGATAGTAATAGATTATAACAGGCGATTGTAGTATGAAGACTACTGTTCTAATTGAGCTGATAGCCAAGATAGTGATTAGGTTCGACGTCAACCTGGTGCTTGTCCTATTATTTTTTCTTCTGAAATGGTAGGGTCTTCTTCTCTATTTCTTCTGATAGAACTTAACCTAGAATAAGGTTAAGAGTTTCTTCATCCTTCTTTTCACGCAGAGTCTGTGTAGATCAACAATAATATGGACAAATGATCTTCTGATACTTCTTTATCTAATCACAAGAGTAAACAGTCTAAATTATGTATTATAAAGATAGCTGCATATCTAATCAGATCTGCTATATTATAGCAGTCAGGGGGATTTTATAAGGAATCTAGTGCACAAATATTCGGTTGGCACCCCAATTGGAAACAGCAGTTGTTGCCGGTGAATTACTCTCTAGGGTCACATGAAAAGATGATTTCATCATTGAATATAATTAGTTTACTTCCCACTTGACTGAAATCTCTTCTTAGTTGAAACGAGAATGTGTACAATGTCTTTGCTCAACTCTCATTAAATTTACCTTTATCTGTTAACAACCTGCATAAGTAAAGAGACTCTTACCTATAAACAACAGATTGCAATCCAGAAAAGTTCAACTAAAGAGTTTCTCTATGACAGGTGCCATTAATAGATAACAAATTCATAAACCCCTAAGTCGAACAGCAAATATATCAAATTGACTCCTAAAAGTCAACTAAGTTATTGATAATTTAAATAACACCCTAATCATTTGTTTATAGTCATGGATCATTACTGACGAAACATTTATTATTCCAATGGTTTGTAATCTGGCAGATCAATAAATATTCGCTGGAATATTTCTCTGAACAATAGTTATCATATAGGGAATTGATAACTCCACCATCACTAGAGAATGAAACCCCTAGTAGACCAGCGGAATAAGTATAATGGTGAAGTTGAGTAATGTGGTGAAAAACCCAACAACATGAGAACAGCCCGATAACAATAGAGTAAACAAGGTACTGAAGTGAAAGACGTTGCCCAATGGCCCCAGGGCAAGAAAAGAATCAACTACGTTATCTGAGACCTCATGGATGTCAGATCTGGTACAAAACATATGTACATATATATGTATGAATGGATTTCTTGTTACCAAGGTGACAAACAAAAAAGAGTAGTCTCAAAAAATCATTATTAGCCAATTTGGGGATCATCATCCATCAAGCGAAGTACTTCACCCAAATTGAACCATTAAACGCAACATCTCATCCTTCATCATACTGTAGCTTGAGTAAGCCTTCACTCAAATGATTTACTGGAGTTGAATTTTTACCAATCTAGCAATATTATAAGTTGAGCGGGTCTCAAAGCCTCATCACTGACTAAATGTAAAGTTCCTTCATGTTTTCAATGTAGCCGTTGCATTTTATCGCCGCAGATGTTATACTTCTCTGACAATCACGCGCCCCCACAATCAACTTGGGCATATCTTGCCTTTACCCAGCGTTGGTCTATGGGGTTTTCAGTCTAGGCAGGCCTGCCAACTTTGTCCTCTTGACCTTATCACTCTCAGCCTTATTTCTGCGATCTGTACCTTCCATGATGTCATTTAACCATGACATTAACCTCCTTTTTGGTGTGCTACACCTCTGCTCCAGGGCTTCAGCCAATGAAAAGTTCTTATAGCAGGGGCCAGTTTAATGTTGGCGATACCTGACTTATCCCCAGGCCTTGCTGCCTCCAGGAAACGCTCATGTAAGGCATCAAAAGGTTTTGCGCATGGGCTCAGTTTCGTGCTGGTACCCAGCTATTCTCCACAGCATCAAATCTTTTCCATGACACCAGGTACTTAAGTTTCCTCCTCACATGACGAGAGGCCATAATCTCCTCTACCTCTCACTCTGGTGCCAAGTCCACAAGATATGACTCTGGTGTCTCTAGCGGTGGACCCTCAAATAAGATCAGCTTGCTTCCATGAAACATGGAAAAGATCTAATACGATTATAGAAGATCCAACTGGTACAAGTCATGACCACTTCCTGATAATGCGGTAAGGTCCTATCCTTTTTATCCCAGTCTTTTACATGGTTGCTTTATTGGGATTTTTTGGGCATCTAGCATCACGAGATCTCCCACTTTGTATGCCATACTCACCCGTCTCTTACCATTGGCGTTCTCCTTATTAGTCTACATATGGAATACAAATTTACGTTGATCTCATTGTGTGCCTTCTTGAAAGACTTGGCAAAGTAACCACAGCTTCCACCTTAGAACCACAACTGGATTCCTTGTTGGAGCCGGATTGAAGCCATAATTGGCAAGGAATGGAGAACACCAATAGAAGAATTCTGGGCTGTGTCATAGTTAATTTGGTCCATTGGAAGAGAGGAGCCCAATCAGAATGATCAGCTGCAGTGTAATACCGTAAGATCTGCTCAAGGCAGTGGGTCACTTTTTCTGTCTGCCATCTGATTAGAGGTTTTAGTTAGTATAACAGCATGAGCGTATCTGAAAAATCTTGCACAATTATTCTTAAAATACCGATGTAAATTTGAGATCCACAGCCAATAATACTCACCTGTAGCACCCCATGTAAGTAAAACACGTGGGAAACGAAAGTCTGGCCATCCGCGCCGTTGTTACTGTAATTTTATATGGATGAAATATGAAAATTTAGTAAACCAGTCCACACTACCATGGTAGCATCGTACCCATCTGACAAGGGTAACTCCACAATAAAATTGACTGAGAGGGAAGTCCAGGGTCCTGCTACCTTATGGACTGGTCTCAACAATCCCGCAAGAGGATGGCGATTTGTCTTCATCCTATTGCAGACCAGGAACTCCTTAGTGATCTTGCAACCTGTGCGGCCAAATCTTCTGTTATAGTTATGGCGGATAAGCTCCAAAGTCTTTGCTTTCCCAGGCTTTCTACAGTGATGCCTTCATGGTGTTCCTTAATTATTACCAGATTAAGTGTGCCGGCAGGAACCCATAAGTGCCCCTGAAACCATATCACCTCATCCTTTTATGGTAACCATTGGTAATATCCTCCCAACTTAACTTGCATTTAGTGAGAACAATAACTTATCCTGATGATTGGAATAGGAAAGGATGACCTTCCTGACCATACTATATTCCACAAGTTTCTCCAGTGCAGCAAGAACTGGTATGCCTGCCATGATGGGTGGTTGCTCCGATACAAATTTACCAGGAGGAATCAAAAGTGTGTGTTGTGCAACTCAAATCCCTTAGGATCAGGTGCCAACGCAGGGTTTCGGCTCAGAGGATCAGCCAAACGATTCTCATTAGCCTTTATAAACTCATAAGAGAACACAAAATGACAAGGGAATAAATGCCACTGGATTTGTCATGGGGTCAGGACATAAGGAGAGCGATAATACAACAGACATGGTGATATTTACAAAGGCGGAATGGCTGGGAAAAACCATGCAGAAGATGAAACTAATAGGTCAGTGCATCCACTAACGCCAAGGAGTTCTTTGTCATAAACTATGTAGTTTAACTTGGGCAGGGATATTTTTCCAGAAAAATATCCCACGGGATGCTCAACTCCATCTTGACCCTCCTGCAAGATTGCAGCTGCTATGTAAAAGTTGGAATCATCTGTGGCCACAATAAACTCTCTCTTAAGGTCCATGTGATGGAGAACAGATGTGGACAGCATAGTGCACTTCGCTGCTTGGAAGACATCTTCTAGAGCAGAGGATCACTGAAGAACTTTGGCAACACTACCTTAAATAAAGGCGCAGTTACCTCAGAAAGTCTTGGTGTAAAATTTTTAAAGAAGTTGCAAGCCTTCAAAAGGCTCCTCTTCCCCTTAACCAAGGTTGGTGAGGGCCACTTGCAAATTGCCTTCTCCTTATTTGGAGTGATCATGTGGCCTTTGTGAAAACGATGTTGCCCATAAAGGTGACCTGGGACTTTAAAAACTCGCACATACTGATTTTCAGAGTTAGATCCACTGTCTTTAAATCCTCAACTACTTGCTTCAAGTGGATTACATGGGATGGTGGATCAGGGGAAAAAACCCATAATGACATCCATATATGCTACCGCACATATGCCTAACAACACCCCCAAGGTCGCATCAATACAACGTTGAAGATTGCAGGCGCATTTTTGAGCCCAAAAGGCATGTTCTGGAATTAGAAAATCACATTTCTGGTATGGAATGCAGTGAGCCATTCCTGCCTCTTTTTGATGCGAATCTGATTGAAAGCACTCAGTCAATCCTATTTGGAGAAGACCTTGGCCTTTTTTACATAGTGAGCAATTTTTTATCACTGGGATTGGATGCATATCAGGTATGGTAACATTGTTTAGGTTGCCATAATCCACGCAGGGGCGTAGAGTCCCATCTTCTTTCTCTACGAAAAGAAGTAATGATTATAATGGAGAGGTCTTCCAAGATATGGCCCCTTTAGCTAGCTGCTCCATAACCCTCACATCTAAAGCTGCTTCCTCTCATAAATTCAAAGGGTAGATTGGAAATAAAATGAGCACCAAGTCCACTGTGAGCTTTAAGTCACATTCAAAACTAAAAAGTTCTGGCAGAATATTTGCAGAATCCGCATAAAAGGAAGATTCCAATCTTTCAAGCAAGAAAGTAGGGGCACTTATGGATTGGGCCCATCAGGGGGGCAAGGTTAAGTTTAGGTCTATTTAGCCATATAAAAAATTGCCTTGAGTGTCTACTTCTGACATGAGGATTACTAACTCCTGTACACCCTTAAGAGATAATGCCAAGTTGTTATTTTTTAAATTGGCGCAGATATCAAAGTTTCGATTCCACTTGACTCCCATAAAAATTGGGTACAGGAGATTTCTTACTGCCAAAAAACTATCAGCCAAATGGTAGTTAACCACTTGAGTATCACCTAACCCTTTAAACCTTCAGCGTGGGAATAACATTTGAGCATTTTACCTCACCATGCCCAAGTTAAGTAGCGTGACTCAAGGTAGTTTAAGGTCCAGGTCTATATAATTCTCAGAGGCTCCAGTATTTATAAAAATAGTTGTGCTGTTTTTCCTGAGGGCAATGCTAGAGCAGCAGTAAGTAGGAAACAACCAGAATAATTTTTATTGATAACGAAAAGCGCCCACAGTTCACCAGAGGCTTCCTCCTAAGACTTAATCACACTCCCTTAGATGGGATTTCCCAAAGAAGAGTAAAGTATTTTGCAACTCTTACCACTAAGGATACATACCCCACAGTATCCTAAGCAGCAGCATGTTTATTCATATTTTGAGCACTAACGCTTGTTCAGATTCCTCAGTTTACTAAATCATCTTGGGGGATAAGCGCAGGTTCTCACGAGTGATATGATACGCTTGAATTGCTTCTCTTTTGGAACTATGAGTGCTTCTATTTAATATCATTTATAAGTATATCCGTTAGATATGCATTTTTAATGCATCAATGGCACAATACTCAATCTGATAGCCATGCGATCATCATTATCCAACACCATGGCTAGCGCTACCCAATGATGATTCAGTGGGTTCCCCAAGAACGATCTTTGAAGGATAAATCATATCAGTTGATTTTTTAGATGTATACCTGGGTGGGCTCAAAAAACCCTCAAATTTTCTGAAATGAGGGGAGGAGCAGTGGTGAGCTCTTCACCATTCAAAGAATAATGCATAGTTTTGAACGCTTTAATTATAGGGGCCTCTGCAGGTGATATCATCGCGGCCAAATTAACAGAACCATTCAATAAAGTCTCAGGGTTAGACACCTCTATCTTTAAGTTTCTTCAAAACTAAAGTAATATAAAGATAAGATCATCTCATTTCAAGAGCACATGTGAGTTCTCAGAACCAGTATTCATAGGGGCCTCCCCAGGTGAAACAATGATGTCCCAATTACCTGCTATCTTTCTGGTGGGGTGGGGTTTTCACTCCAAGGAGCTTCAATCAGATGATCAAAACTGGCAGGGGGAAACCTGCCATGATGGGGTGTTCCTTGCAGAACTATCCAATGATGAATGATGAAATTAACCTTTTAGCTATGGAAAAACAGTCATGGTTAGAGCTGGTCACAAAATTTTGTTAAATATGCCTCCAAAGGGCGTCCAGACTGACGCAGAGAAAAGAGCTTGTAGTGTGTTTGGAGGGACAATTCATCCAGATAGTTTGATTTTTGGCTTGGAAAAAGGCTCACTGGTGCTTTTCGCCTCAAATGCAAAAGTATAATTGAGGGGCTTTTCTCACCACTTTTATGAAAATAACTAAAACAGATAAATACTAAAAAGGTCTAGTTTTTTATAGATATTTATTGGGCGCCACGTGGGGGTAAAAGAGAGAACACACTTGATGAATTGATAATAGTATTGAAAACGTCAAGGCTCGACGTTTGGATAGCTTGGTAAAAGCTGAATTAGGTAATACGGGTTTTTTCCTATCAAAGCTCGGAAAACTCGCTTCATTTTGGCTGAATGATGGAGGGGGAATTATTTTTGGCTAATACGTATGCATGGGTCAATGATTTGATAATTTCATCCAATCCTCATTTGAAAAATAATTGCACCTTGGGGGACCCCCACCAAGCCTATAAAATGGGGTGGTCCTCGTGTAGGTGCTTGAATGGACCTAGTCATGACTGGGGAAGTACCATCTGATGGATGCCCCAGGGTCCACTTTATGGTCGGAGTAATTTGACTGCTTGACCTTGTGTTAAACTCCCGTGAAGTATTCAAAATCATGTTACCCTAATTTTCAGGGTTCCAACGTAATTATCCAGGGTATTTTGGCTGATAAAAATGTTATTTGTATTTAAATCTATCCTATTATTATTGAGTACTTATAGATGTCCAACATTTCCCCTTTTCAGCTGATTTTGCTCTAAAACATTCTTATCTTGAAGCCTGGAGGGCAAATGTCTGACATCACCCCACTCAAGAATGTTGGGGGGAGAATAAGGCTGTAGGAAGCAGCCATGTACCTGATTGATGGTGACTTCAGAAGAGAGGAAATGATAGAGTACTCTATCCTTGCTTGTATGTGACTGGAAATGGCCCTTCCCAGATTGAACCAAGCTTCTCACTTCCAGGAGTGATGTGATTGTGATACTATAACACTAAGTCAGCTACTTGGAGAGAAGAGAGGGGGAAACGGAGCTCATTAGCTGCTTAGCCTTCTTTTGTGACCATCTTGGCCAAGTTAGTCATATCTTCTGATTGTAGTTGGATGGTTATTTGGGCCAACTTTTTCATGGCTTTCTCTGTGTCAGTTTTTTCAGTGATTATATCCTTTGCTAGTAGAGCAGGTACCCCATATTCTTTGCCATACAACACACAGAAAGGAGACATCTTTAGGATGCGATGGTATCTAATTCAGTAGGATATGAAGGCAGTGGGTAAATAAAGATTCTCATGGAGAGGTCTGAATTGGCCATTTTGCGGAGCATTGAGGCAGGGTGGCGATAACTCTTTCTAAAGCACCATTTTTGAATGGGTTATAGGGGGCTGATAAGTCTTGTTGCGCTCCCATGGAGGTAGCAAGGAGCTTCACCACTCTAGAGGTAAATTTTTTTCATTGTCACATAGGAGGACCTGGGGAAATTATGCCGAGTAAAAATGTATTGGTGTATGAAGGTGGCCGTGGCTTTAGCAGTCTGAGCTGGGAAGAGCTACAGCTTCAACCCATTTGGTGAAATGATCAATATCAACTAAGATATAGCTATTGCCACCTGTTGTATGAGGGAGAGGACCTATTACATCCAAACTTATAGAGAAAGTGTTGTTGAGGCGTCGTAGGTTGATACTAATATTGGGCCTTGAAGCTGGATTGTTTTTTACAGGTCAGGCATGCATCCATGACTTCAGTTATGGTTTCTAAGATGCCTTCCCTGTAGTACCACTCTTTTAACTACTCATATGATTTGCATACTACGCCATGCCCCATGATAGTGTGAGACTCCAAATAGACAGGAACTCGCTCTGACGGCTGGAGGTAGGGCAACCAATTTACTCCTATCTTCCTATATAACTTTCCAATTTCTACCTTGGTTTCTTGGGAGTGTCAAGCTAGCCTTTTTGTACTGGTTCTTCTTCATCAGCCCATGCATCTGGAGCCATTTAGATCATGTAGCCTCTCAGCTTCACTATTGTCTAAGTGAATAATGGGAAGCCGCGTTAACCCATCTACAAAAAATGGCGCGTTCCCTGTCTGATGCTCTTTAGTCATACCGTAATGCTGGAGCTTCAGAGCCCAGCAAGCCAACCGCCCCGTGGGGTCCTTCATATTTTGCAACCATTTTAAAGAGGCGTGGTCTGTGATCATTTTGAAGGGAGTTCCATATAGGAATGGGCGGTTGTTTGTGACAGCGAGCAGGACATCCAAGCACTCCTTTTCCATGATGCTATTGTTACGCTCAGCTTTTAAATGCATTTTGCTAAAAGTAAGACACAGGATGATCTACCCCATGCTTATCCAATTGAGCCAATATAGCTCCAACAGCGTAGTCAGAAGCATCTGTGAATAAGATGGGGTTTTCTATAGTCAGGGTGGCGGAGTATTGGCCTTTTTTGCAAGAGCTCCTTCAAAGTCTCAAAGGCGGCCTTTTGTTCAGCACCCCAATGGAAGGGGGTTTTCTTAGCCAGGAGGCGGACGAGGGACTCACTGAGATGTGAGAATTTTAAGATAAATTGATGGTATTACCCCATCATGCCCAAGAATACCTGGATGTCGTATAGGCTTTTGGCGCAGGCAACTTGGATGTTGCACGACTCTATCTTGAAGGGGTTTATCCCATCTTGTGAGATAGCGTGTCCAAGGAAATTCAGCTTCCTCTGGAAAGATGTGCATTTTGAGGGCTTTAATTTGATATTAGATGCCCGCAAGCATTGAAAACACCTCCTTTAGATGTGCAAGGTGTTCTTTTGAAAGTCTTGAAGAAAACTCTGATATCATTAAGAAAGACAATGATGAAGATTAATTTTAGATCCTGCAAGATATGATCCATTGCTCGCTGGAAAGTGACGGGCGGGCTGCACAACCCTTGCAGTAGTCAGGTAGGTTGGAAGTGACCCTCACTGCAAATAAGAGCACATTTCTCCTGGTCTTGTGGAGAAATGTTCAATTGCCAATATTCGCTAGTCAGGTCCATGGATAAAAAGAACTTGGACCCAGAGAGCTTAGGCCAGAGCGTCATCAATGCGAGGGATAGGGTAACTATCCTTCTTGGTGAAGGTTGTTTAATTTTTGGTAGTCCATCACTACCTGATGACCTCCATTTTTCTTCTTTATTAATAATAGCGGGGATGACCAAGGGCTTTGTGACGGCACCAGCAATCCAGCATCCAGCAGCTTTTTGAGCTCCGTCTGCATCTGTAGATCCTTGACTTTTGATTTGTGGTAGGGCTTAGAGGGAATGGGTTTAGCATTCCCAAAGTCAATTGTATGTGTCCACCCCTTCATATGCCCATAGTCATTGTCAGATTTGGATAAAATGTCACTATAGGCCTTGAATAGGGTGTGGACTTTATCAACTCAGCTGAGGGTTAGTTCATCGGAGATATGAACAGTAGTCAAAGTAAATAATGATTGGTCAACGGGTAACCCCATATCAGCCATAGACCCAATACAGTGGACTTTCTTGATGTCCTCAATGGGTATCAGCAAGTCTCTTCCGATCTCCTGATGCTTTTTTACCACCATATCCTTCTTGGTGAGATTCTCTAGCAGAAGGTTAATAGGCCGATGATAGGCGGGGTCTAACACGCCCGGAAAAACTCTCTGGGCTCAAAGGACTAACTCCTTTAATGCTAATCAAGTGCAGTAGGCAGTTGTGTGGGATTTTTCATGGTAATCTTCGTTCTAACTACCCTTTGTTTCCCATCCTTAATGACCACCTCATCAGATGCATAGAAATGGATACCATCCAGGGCGTCCACTGATGGAGGCAAGATTTTTGTATGCCGGCCTGCCATGGTGTAATGTTGGGATAAAGCAGAAGAGGGATTTTCAATTGTGCAAACATAATCCTTTTTATTAAGCTCATCATTAGTCAGAATTGGAGGAACCTCATAGTTAAGCAAGGAGAGATATCCCTGCTTCAAGTTAATAGCACCTTAATATTCGAGCATAAACTGAGTCCTAATGAGTAGATCGTAGGTATTATTGGTCAAGGCCACTTCTGGAGCCAACAAGAGAAGCTTACCAAAATGAATGGGCATAGAAGAGTATGCCCCGATGGTGTGGGTGTTGTTTGGGCCTGCAGTTCTAAACTCTTGAGTGTTCTCAAGGTCAGGGGCCAGCTTAATTTTTCTTATTGAGCTTGGTTGACACAACGTCTACCAGGGACCCAGTGTCAAGAATAGCTTTAACCCACACTCCATTAACAATTACCTCCACTTTAATTAAAGTACCACCCAAGTAGGGGGAAGAGCTAGGACCTCTTTTAGATGGAAAGTGGAGGCAAGTCATTTGGCAATTTCAAAGGGTATTTCTCCTGTATAGTCTGCAGGGTATAAACACACTGGGTAGGTCAGAGAAATGTGGCAATGAGCTTGTCAGCGTCACTGGTAGTATCAATAATCTCGAGACCCCTAACACTTGCCAAAGCTAAGTTTGATGAGGGATCTTTGCCCAATTCACTCTCTCTGTGTTCAATTGATCAGGTACCTCCACTTCACCTGGGGCTCCTAAAATATAATGACCAACATCTTCATCACCCCCTTCAGACTCGTTGTCAGAGAGGTTATCAGCGCAGGTTATGGAGCCCATAGGAGGTGGTGTAGGGTTCATGATTTCCTTTGTGTGATGATAGGTCCTGGGGTTGCTCCTCCACCTTATTAACTTTGGGGGAGTCATTGGAATTCTCACAGCTCGAGTTTCGACCTTCATAATAGGGGGCTTGTGCTGCCTCATGGAGACAGGTTTAATACCAGACTTAGCTGAATGAGATGTTGAAGGGGATAAGGCAGAAGATTAATTCTTTAATTTCAACATCTTTGGGTCATTCAGTGTCTGTGTGCTTCTGTGAAGCAGGCGGTTGCACCTTTGTGACCTGAACATTTACCCCATTGTTATTGGAGCGATTGGGACCCAAGAAAGGGGTTTAGGTTTAGGAGCCAGTTTTGGGACCACTTGGGAAGGCCGCTATGAAGAAGAAGATGGGCAAGGCAAAGGGTCGAATTCTTTTACCAACTGAGTATTTTGGACTGAAGGTGAAGGGGAGCACTGCCCCATCACCGCCACTACCATCTGACAATCTTTATTGGAGGAAGAAGCATTTGTGTGATGGCATCTCCGTAGGATCAGGGTTCCAGAGGAAAACAGCCATAGTACATGCTAAATTGGTTGGCGTAGATGCTTGGCTCATAGACCTTTGTAGGGTCAAGTTCATAGAGATCAGCAACTGCTAATAAGGCCTCCTTGATATCTCGTACTGTTTTATAAGTGCGCTTTACAGAAGAGAGATGCATTGCCAAAGAGGGATGAGATGCCAAGCCAGCAAAGATAGCCGCAATAGCATTTTCAAGAGGAAGCATTTGGGAAAGCAACAAAAGTTGAGTTATATTATAGAAGAGCTCAAGAAAATAGGTTATTGATTTTCCCTCTGAAAACTAAGGCACATAAAAAGCCTGTTTTTGCCGCTGTAGACTTTGTTTGGAACCCAATTCTCTAAGCAGAACTTGCTTAACCTCTGCCCAAGTGCTGAGGTTGACCATGATGGGACCATTCTTTTCTTGAGCTATTTTACCAAGCAGGAAATAATGAACTGGATTTTCTGACTGTTAGTTGCTCCTTCCATTGCAAATTTATAAACATAAAGGAAGGAGGCAATACTGCCCTCACACGTAATGAACTTGTCTTGAAGGGTGTTTTTTATAACAGGGGTATTGTTGCGAGTGCTTCTTAGACCTTTTAGGGTGAGACAAAGCACTGGATAGCTGTTGTTCCATAATAGCTAGCATAGAGTTACTATCAGCGAAAAGGCTAGAAGGGTTACCACCTAAAGCCTCCATATTTTTGAACGTTTTTGTGGTGTACAGGTGCCCCTGTAGTGAGCACCACTTGTTGATTTTTGGCTTGGAAAAAGGCTCACTGGTGCTTTTGGCCTCATATCCAACAATATATTTGAGGGGCTTTTCTCACCACTTTTATGAAAATAACTAAAACAAATAGATTTAAAAATAGTCTAGTTTTTATAGATATTTATTGGGTGGGCGCCACGGGGTGTAAAAGAGAGAACACACTTAATAAAATGATAGTGTTTAAAATGTCAAGGCTCGACGTTTGGATAGCTTGGAAAAGGTTGAATTAGGTAATATGGGTTTTTTCCTATCAAAGCTCAGAAAACTCGCTTTATTTTGGCTGAATTATGGAGGGGGAATTATTTTTGGTTAAGATGTACCCATGGGATAATGATTTGATAATTTCATCCAATCCCCATTTGAAAAAATAATTGCACCTTGGGGGACCCCCACCAAGCCTATAAAATGGGGTGGTCCCCGTGTAGGTGCTTGATTGGACCTAGTCATGACTGGGGAAGTACCATCTGATGGATGCCCCAGGGTCCACTTTATGGTCGGAGTAATTTGACTGCTTGACCTTGTGTTAAACTCCCGTGAAGTATTCAAATCATGTTACCCTAATTTTCAGGGTTCCAACATAATTAGCCAGGGTATTTTGGCTGATAAAATTGTTATTTGTATTTAAGTCAATCTTATTATTAATGAGTACTTATAAATGTCCAACATTTCCCCTTTTTGGCTGATTTTGCCCAAAACATTCTTATCTTGAAGCCTGGAGGGCAAATGTCTGACACAGCCGATGCTCCTCCAGGAAATGTTCCAAATCTTTCACAGATTTCCATAAACATGGCTTTGCATGAAACATATAGAAACCTCAGTCAGCTTTACAAGTGGACAATCAATACAGCGGATCTGCCCCTCAAGGGGGATGTGAATGATATACAAGTTTATAAAGTAATTCCAAAGTATGGAAGCAGACGCCTGTTGTATTTCAGCATAAACTTCTGGGGTAAGCCTCATAATCACACCAACAGATGTTGGACTTTGGGCTAAGTTATGCTCGCTGGTGCTAATTTTCCCCAGAGTTCAACACTATTGCAGGAGAAAATTAATTTCTACTGTTTAAAAAATAAAGGGGGTTTGATCACCACTAGTTGAAATTTAAATATGTGAAAGTAAGAACTAAAAAGTTAGAATTTAGAAGGCTTTTTTAGTGTCCACGAGGGTAAAAAAAGAGAACCCTCTTAATAAGACGATACATAGTACTTAAATTGGCAAGGCTTGAAGTTTGGATGGCTTAGTAAAATCTGAATTAGAAAATATTGTGATTTGATCTATTGGATCTCAGGAAACTAGCCTAATTTTGATGAAACGACCAATGGAAAGTCAATTTTTGGTAGGTTATGACCATGAGTTAACAATTTAGTCAATTTTACCCAGTCAGTGAGCATAAAAATTATTTTTACCTTGCAATACCCCTTCTGGCCCTATAAAAGGGCAGCCTCCGCAAGTAAATTGCACTAAATTAGTGTTGGCATGGGGAGGAGCCTCTGATGGGGTCTCCTGAATTCGCCACATAGTTGGCGCAATTTAATTACCTGACTTTGTGGTATTGAGCTGAGAATTATTATTAAATTAATTGCCATGATTTAAAAGATTCCACCAATAATCGTCCAGGGTCTTTAGGCTGATTTCATCTTCATTTTCCTCCTTAGTTTGAACTGAAACACTCTTATTAACTCATCAGACTTGTAATTGTCTGACAACAGGGTCCCAAAAGTTGTGAGACCACCAGATATGAGCAGGAAGGGTGAGAATTTACAGTTGTCATTAGCAAGAATAATGTTAAGATGCACTAAAATAAACCAAGTGAAAACACTGAGTTGAGCAGCATAGAGACTGTTATGAATGGCCAATTTACTCAATTAACACTCTGAGAGTGCCCATTCTGATATTTCCCTTGCAAGTAAAGTAAAAAAGTAGGTCAATTATTGCCAGGAGAGGGTCCACAATTCTCCTGTTCCTGGGGAGTGGTGGGAAAATGAACCACCATGCAACACGGGAACAACCTACAAAAAATAAAGGAAACAAGGCACCAAAGAAAAGGACGGTCCCTAAAGGCCCCATGGCAAGGGTAGAACCAACTATATTATCTGAGACCTCTTGGAGGTCAGCAAAGTTTACAAAACATATATAGATATTTAAAATAAAATGAATGGTCTTATTGTAACCAAGTCGACCAACAAAGAATGGTAGTCTTAAAAAATCATTATTAACTAATTGGGGGATCATCATCCATCAGGCAAGGTACAGCACCCAAATCTGAACCTATAAACGCAACTTCACATCCTCATCATATTATAGTTTGAGTAAGCCTGCACTCAAGTGATGTATTGGAGTTGAATTTTCCCCAATTTAGTAATATTATAAGATGTGCGGGTCTCAAAGTTCCATACTACAACTAAACGTAAACTATCACTCATAACACAGGGGAACAGAAAAAACTGTCTGTTGCATGAGATTTTTATCTGGTTCTATGTATTTGGCATGGTTAATTCCAGATATGAAGTCAGTTCTCCCCACATGCTCTAGTTTTCATGAAATACAGATGAGACGGAATCATCTTCCATCCACTTTATATCAAGCTTGATTTGATGAAGCAATTTACAAAGTCTTTATATACTGAAAATGAATGTTTTCAACACATTTGTTTCTGCTTTTCCTGGTCTGTCATTTGACAAAATAAAAGCAGATATGTTTAATAGTCCTCATATTTGATCCCTTATATGTGACAAGGAGTTTGTCAGGAAGATGGATCAATAGGATAGAGCAGCATGGAAGTCTTTTGTAGCAGTTATCAAAAACTTACTTGGTAGCAAGAAGGCAGAAAACTATGTACTTCTGGTTCAAAGCATGCCAAAGGCATTTTGCAATCTTAGATGCAATATGGGTATTAAGATGCACTTCCTGAATAGCCATATTGATCATTTTCTCAAAAACCCTGAGGCTGTTAGCAATGAGTAGGGGAACACTTCCATCAAGATCTGAAGACAATGGAAGAGCATTATCAAGGGGTGATAGGACACGCATATGATGGCAGACTACTGCTGGAGCATCAAACGAGATTATCCTGAGTTAGTCCACAAAGGCAAAGGCCACAAGAGCAAATTCTTGCCTGAATGAGTTTTGCATTCCCTCTATGTCACATTGATGCATTAATTACCATCTTCCATCTGTATGTACATATCAATGCTATAGTTAAGAAAATTATATGTTTGTATCTAATAGTGTTAAATATAATACAAGCAAAACTATCCGGCGTTGCTCAGGTTTATTTATAAGCTCACACTGACAGATTTATAGGCTGTGTTAGCGCTACTCTTGAGCCACTTGGACTAACAGCTTTGCTGTTGCCCTCGTGGCTGATGAGCTGATTGTCCTAACTTAACCTACTTACAACTCTAATCTGATTTTTATTTTAGTTTTGGTGAGTAATTTGGTGAATTATTAGCTAATATTTGCCAAATCTCACCCACTCGCTAAAATAGGTTAAACTTATCAGACTTGATAGTTTCAGATTCGAGATTATTTGTCAATTCTCACCCACTCTCCCAAATAGATTAAACTTATCAGACATGATCAGTTTCAGGTAAGCAATTTGGTGAATTATTAGCTAATATTTGTCAAATCTCACCCACTCATCCAAATAGATTGAACTTATCAGACTTAATAATTTCAGATTCAATAAGAATTGCCACTTCTCATCCACTCACCCAAATAGATTGAACCTAACATACAAAAAGGTTTCATATGTAAGTCTGTCTGTCTGTCAGTGAAACTTCTTATTAAGTAGATTTATGCTCAAATAGTGCTTTTATTCCTTTTCATTTCAAAACTATATTCATAGTTGTACGCCATTGCATGTTTTTGTGTTTAAATGACTTAAATTATCACCATGAAGGTGATTAAGATCATATCAACATATTAAATTAAGATAAATGCTGAAAAATTTAAAGAATTTTATATTACAAGAAAAATTGTAAAATGAATTGTAAAAAAGTGTATCTTGTAGAGAAAAAATGAACTTCAGATATGAAATCAGCGCACCCAAATTAGTTTAAACAAGTGTTTTTATTACTACAACAAAATTTTTGTTCTCATGTGTAATTTTTGATGTTGCTGATGCATTTTAACGCCATGTCAAAACGCTTCTCTGGTCATCACTTTCCCCCAGAATCAACTTGGCCATGTCTTTTCTTTATTCTGCGTTAATTTAAGGTTTGTTTCAGAGCAGGCATTTCTGCCAACTTTGTACTCTTTGACTCATCACACTCAGCCTTATTCCTGCAATATTTACCCTCATTGATGTCATTTAACCATGGCATCTGTTTGATGAAGGTAAACGCAATTTGTCTAAGGGCAAAGTGGGAATCCACAAAGTTTTTAGGCTCGCTGGTGCTAACAGCCAGATATCCACAAAAACACTTTTATATGAAAAAATTACTTTTATAAATAAAAGTAAAGCTGGGTTTTTAAAATGTTTTTATTTGGGTGTGGGAAATGAAGCAAAAAGTGAGACTTTTTAATACTAACATTCAGTATTTAAATTATCTTGAGTATTGAGGGTCAAAGGGATTAAATGTTAACACTCAGAATAGCTTAGTAACATCTGAGTTAGGAAATATGGAAATGCATCCTATCAGAGCTCAAAAAATTTGGCTTACTTTGATTAGACAACTGATGGGAAGTTATTTTAGGCAGAATTTATCCATGTGGTAATGATTTATAATCAACCAATAACTGTTAGATAAAATAATTGCACCTTGGGGAACCTCCGCCAAGCCTATTAAAGGGGTGGTCCACGCTTAGGTGTTTGAATGGGACTGAACGTGGCTGGGGGAGAACCACCTGATGGACATCCCAGAGTCCGCAGTGTGGTCAGAGCAATCTTATTGCATGGTCTCATGTTAATTGCCCATGTGGTATATGAAAAAGTTTTACCATTATTTGTGGGGTTCCATAAAAAATTGACTAGGGTCTTTTGGTTGATATTGTCTGTATTTTCGTTCAAAGCATTATTATTATGGGATTAGAGTTGTAATTGACCAACTGTATTTTTTAAATCAGGACTATTCTTACCCAGGACATCCTTTTGTTGAAATTGAGCAGCAATTGTCTGACAAGCAAAAATAATGCTTAGATATTATGCTCCATTACCATATTTTCTCTCCTGATTAGTGAGTGCATGGCTTCAAAAGGCTACCAGGTGCTCCTCCTTGTATTTTCACATGTTTAGTATGGTTCCATTGCAGTCAAGGATGCTTCAGATTGAACAAAAAATGGACAAATGAAATTTGGGTAGCATAGTACAGTCTGAGTTAAGGCTGCTCTTAGCTTATTAAAAGCATCCTCACATTCCGCAGACCTTTGAAACGCCACTCTGCTCCTTATTAATTGAAAACAGTTCTTCTATCTTAAAGAATCCTTTTAAGAACTGACATAAGTGTTCTACCAACTTTAGAATACCTGCAAGTCTACATATGTTTTGAGGCTTCTCATATGGTTCTCTGCCTCAATCTTTTGGGGTAGGGGGCCTATCACTTAAGTAACAATGATGTGCCCCAGGTGCTCCATCTTGGTTAAGGAGAATTGACATTTTCTTGGTTTAATCTTCAACTGAGCCCAAGATATCCAATTTAATGCTTCTTCTAAATGGGACAGGTGCTGGGTAAAGGTGCACGAAAACAAATTGATGTTGTCAATATATACCAGGATGCAGCTTAATTTCAGATTACCTAGTATGGTGTCCATGGTTCTCTGAAAGGTGAAGAGCAAGTTTCAAAGGCCCTGAGGCATACCCATCAGTTGGTATAGCCCTTATGAAATATTAAACTCACAATTCCTGATCCTCCTTATGGAGATTGATCTTCAAATAGCCACATATGAGATCCAATGAAGTAAAATAAGTGGAACAACCTAATCAATTAGAGACTATCGTCAATCTACAGTAAAAAGTATGACTCTTATAGTACCTTTATTTCGTCAACAATAGTCAATCACTAATCAGTTGGGACCATCCTTTATCTTAACGTTAAGTACAGAACTGGCCTAAGGATTGGAATATGGCTCAATTATTCCTTGCCATAATAGTTGATAGATCCCCTTTTTTATGGACTCTTCATGGCTTGGCTTTGCCATATGGACCTTCCCGTATTGGTTTGGTATCCTGGTGGCAATTTGGTGTGATATGCTGCTAGTGCACCCTAAATTTTAATAACTAGTCGCGATATATATGCATATCTGTAACAGAGACATTGCCTGATTTTTTGTTTCTTTGATACGTCATTCAATTGTGCTCATGAGATAAGTGACCATGCATTTAGAGTGGCATCAGGTAGGCCAAACTCTGATAGCCTTCTAATGCTTTCCTCTGACAGGATTTCTTCTCTGGGTATCAAATAAACAAATGCAACTTTATGCCCTTTCTTTTCAGTAATTTTCTGGTCAGTTAAGTTATCCAGGAGAACGCAAATTTTCTTGTGTCTGAGGATCACTAAACTAGGAGCTTCATGAGGCTTAATTCATTATTTTTCTAATGGAGAGTAGACTCTTATATTAACCCTTCCAGAAGACGCAGAGACAGTGCAGTGTTCACAACCTGATGTTCCTAGGAAGCATCTCACAACTCATGGATGCTTGTAAAGGGATACCTTGATTTTGGAGATGATGGGAGGAGGGCCCAGATACAATAACCAATTTGCTCATAGAAGCAAATAACTACCTCATCATTCTAAGTTACAAATATAACATCATTACAGTTAGTAAGAGAACCTTTTCTTGAAAGTAATATAAAGGCAACGACTGGATTTAGATCTTCAAGATATTCTATTTAAATTTGAAAACTTATCCATAAAACTTAATAAAGCCAGTAATGAATAGAAATTTGATAGCTGCTACTGAGCAACACTATGGATGGGGAGCTGACCTGATGGTCCAAACGTCATAGGCAAAGCACTGTAGGCTCCTTCACTAATGGTGTTGCCAGGACGACCATTATATATTGCTGACAATGGGCCATGTTGGGAGCAAGCTTTAGCTTTTTTTTACAAAATGACTTTAAATTACATTGGCTGAGGCGCCGCTATCAACTATTATAAAAACTCAAACATTTATTTACATGTTATTGACATAAATGCAATAAAGAAGTGATTTAATTCGCGTTTAATGTAATAACAGTGGAAGTGTTAACTTGATAAATCATAGTTTAGATCTTCTTATCAATGTCTTAAAAATAAGTAATCAATGTCTTTAGGGGCAAAGCCTTTTTTATTCCTTTTAAAGGTGGCATATCATTAGACTCATCTGCAACCCCAACTGAGTTGATTCTGCAAGCTGAATAGCTTAAGGTTTGGAAATGACTTATGGCCTTCCTTCTTAATCTTGAGTGCTGGCTTTGGGTTACCACTAGTATTTGATGGGGCTAATTTTTTCTGTACTCAAATGGGATAGATGACTGTTCAACATAGAGCATCCCTCGTCTATATTGTCATTTGCCTTTTTCCAGGACCTCCTCGTCCACAGGTGAAGCAATATAACCTATATTGGGCCTTTTCTTGGGAAGGCTTACAGAATAGTGACCTTTAGCGTTGCAGATCCAGCAAGTTACTTCAAAAATTCTATGTTGAGGCCCATAAATCTCACGTTGGGGTAACTAGTCCCTACAATGGTTTAGTGTTACCTTGCCATTTATTAAAGCTGTTGTCACTTATTTCTATATTAGTGGATCAAAGGGATATCAAATTGCTTCAAGTAATCAGTCATTACTAAGGTGTCTATACTTTGCTAATGTGGACAATAGGGATTATGCATCTCGGTGTAATCCTTGGTAGCATTTTGAAGTCCAAACTATACGTCAAATTCAGCCATCTCTATCACACCCAATAAAACTTGGGACTAATGGTAGATTCAATTGTAAAACTTGGTTATGGTATCGCTCTTTCTGGAATTGGATAGTCATGAATATATCATGTAAGTGTCCAACTTTTCTATGGTGCCAAATTCTTATAACACAGCATTCTCAACATCACAAATACTCAGCTGTCCTGGGAAAGGTAAGGCATAGTCATATGACAAGTTTAATAATACCAACAATTTTTTCATAGTGGTACTTTTAACAGGTATTCTGCTCCACGCATATTAATCCTGAATATCTTTAGGAGATACTGTACATTTTTGTTTTGATCTTACTTGGGAAAATTAATGGGTTTGAAACGCTATCTAAAGGTTTGAACAAGTTTCCAGGGGCATATGTACCAAAGGTAGTTTTGAAAGACCCAACATAGGAACTGAAGTTACTAGGTTCATTATATCAACCTCAATCCTTGGAAGGAGTTCAGAGGAATGATGTAGGGCTAGTAGTGCAGCCGTCATAGGGCGCCGGGGGTAGCTTGTTGGGATGAATACAGACTCCACCTCTGAAAATCCAGCCTTAGGTGATTCATGTCTGACCTGAGCTGAAACTTAATGCTCACAATGGCAATGTCTTTCATTTAATTCAATGTCAACGCGCCATTCATAGGTCACTTGTTCTTCCAGTCTTGTTCCAATTGCTGTTTAAATTAGTTTAATTAAGCAATTTTAGCCCTCAATTTGTGTATTAAGTTTCTGAGTTCTGCATCTTTGATCTTCTGGTCCTTGTTGGTATCTTGCAGCATCATAAATAATAGTATATAGATCATTATTGGTATTCAGTACATCTCATAAAGGATTGTGTAAGGTGAGGCAAGTGTACTTCAATATCTCAATATCCTGATTCAGGAATACTTTTGATGGTAAAAATGTTTTAATTATTTATGTAAAGAACAAGTAGCTTCATTAGTACTGCCAATATGTTATAATGCAATTTGCATCTCCTGGTGGGTATATGATAGCTGAGTTTTTATAATGATTTATTTTGATGTGTGCCTCAGGTTTTGCAGCGGTGACAGCGCTTTTGGCCTCTATTTGGAACCAAGTCGCTCCTTGGACCCACTCAGGGGTAATAACTCTCTTTTTCATGGCTTACCATTTGATCTTAAACGTTGTGGTTCAGCTGTTCTATGAGTTTGTCCAGATGTTGAGAAATTTGTTGGATAATTTCATGGGTGAATTACACTGCTTGTAGTGCTCCCTGGAAACTCTTTCCAGTTGGCTATGTAGGGAACACAGGTCATCCACGTTTTGCTGGTTTTTATTAAATACTTCCAAGAATAATTCATAGTGTTAGACAAGAGACATTTGTGAGTTATGCACAGATCGTTGAAGATAACTGGTAGTGTACTGCCCTAGTAAGCTGGCATTACTGATGGCAACGAATAGCTGGTATGGTTTTTACTTCAATAACGCTCATTATCATGAACAATTGTTTCTGGCTTATGCCAAAAGTAGAATAGAAAGGTATTGTCAAAGTGGGCCTTCTTGCTCAGGGGGTGCTGAATTTTGGAGTTGAGACACTGACAATAGATTATTTATTTGTTCTCAGGGTGCACCAACAGGAAAGTCAGAGAGTCTGCTTCTTGCATACATAGTACTTTTTCTCATAGTTCCTAGTGTGTCCAACCATGTTTAAGCATTTGAAAACGTAGTGGGGCTGCTCCTGAGCACAACCAAGGCTCACTCAACCTCTGCAGACAACAGGAAGGCTAATTAAGAGCTTTAAACACATTATATATGGCGCTTATTGGCATAAAAAATGACACGTGGAATATCAGATTCTGTGAAAATTGTTACTTAGTAGATTAAAATATAAAAAGTATATAGTATTAGGAAAGTGGTGTGTTCAAAGTAATGACTTGATTTAGAAATACTTTGAGCTTTTCTCATAAGTCAATTGTGTATCTGCTACCTGATTTCAGGCCCATAGGAGTCTATTTTTTGATTACTTAATCTTTTAAGCTTTTATCTTAATTGAATGAATCTTAGGTCTGCTTGTGACTGATTAGTTGCTGCTCTTTATGCTCATGATATTCTCATGATTCTTGTGACAAGCTTACCTGCTTGGTTCTTCAGTAATATTGATAATTGTCATTTAAAAATTTAAGTTGCTTCCCATTTTGGTAATATTTGAATTAGTAATCTTCATACAGACGGGAAAAATTTCTTTCAGATGGGGTTTCAGTTCTTCTCCCATCATTGGTAGTCAATCTAATTGTATTAAAGGCAGTTCCTGTGAGGCGTCATCAGCGCCATTGTGAGAATAGTCTTGGACCAGTAATTATACTTTCAAATCCTTTGACGTCATGATGACCAACTAGTAATTATTTGTAAGACAAGGGGTATAAAACAGCCTGTCTTCAGGATTTAAAGTTTGTTGGAGCCTATAAAAAGGGGCTCCAAATACTCAAAAACATTTGATTACTGAACAAAATTAGTTTGGACTTAATCTTTGTTATGGTTGGTTAGATCTTTAGTATCAATATCAGCATTATTATTAAGTTATGAAGGTTCAAGGGATATCTACCATTGGTTTAGGATTGACCCTTATAGTTGGGCGTTTCACAGCACTATCCTCCCAAAATGGGACTTAGGGTAAGATTTCAGGTACCAGGTTTAGACTTGGTTTTAGGTGATTTGGGTGGCGTAATCCTTAATGGAATACTTAGCTCCTCTTATCATGAAAACAGTTGCAGGTCCCGTCCAGATGGCCTGTAAATTCTCAGATTGTCCTCTATGCATATGGTAGAACATCACATTCTGTCTAGATTTATTTTTAAATTTAAATTTTATTTGAGGTGGGCTGACCTGGGGATGGTACCGCACCAATTAGGGAAGTGAAGAAAATGGGAATGGAGGATAAAACCTGGAAAACCTCTATGCGTGGCGTATGATAGGCCAGGAACTCCATGGACCGCCTTTGCTATATGCTGTCTCAATTCAGGGCATTGGCGCGCAAAACCAACACAGTCAAAATTGTCCCCTACCCAAAGTCCATTACTAGGATCGAACTCAGGAGGCAGTGGTAGAGGGTCTATACTCTACCACTGGGGTATCCTCCCTACATTCTGTCTAGATTTAAATATGGGAAACTTAAATATTGTCTCTTTTTTATGGTACTCCCCTTAAGTGACTCCTTTATGTTAATGATAAGATTCTGCTGTATCTTGATTAATTCCTCCACCATCCCTTACTGGTATCTTCTAAGAGGTAAGCTCTTCTTATCTGCATCCATAACTGAAGCCACCAAACTCGTCAAGGAAGAATATCTTCCATAGTGCCTTAAATGGAGACATTCCAATAGTCTTGTGGTAGCTTAACTGGTAAGCAACAATGCTGATGGCAACAAGATGCCCCATTTGGATCCATGATCAACTGTGATCTTCTTCAGTACTGAATCAATGGTTTCATTGACTCTTTCCATTACTCTGTTGGTAAATAGTGATTATATTGTAGTGAATTATTGTTTGACTCCTAATATTTTTCATCATAGTTCTCACTACATCTGAAATGTATGTACATAGTCAAATAGGAGTATCTGAGGGCTACCGTGGCGTGTGATGACCTAGTGGTAAAGGAACCTCACAGTAACTCTTGCAATATTGCCTTGACTAATATTTCTTCTATCCACTTAAGAAGTGTCTATTGCTACAATTATAAACCTATTCCACTTGATGATTTGTAGAATGGTCAAACAACGCAATGGATATATTGTAAATTGGCGCGCTTGGAGGGCATGCTGGAATTCAAACTTTTTTGAAGAAGCTTGTATATAGTTAATTCAATTGTTATAATTTTGAACAGTATTGCTAGGATCAGTTGGGTTATTTGCACAAGTGAACCCACTGAGCAATGGACAAATGATGTGGGGATCGTCAGTCCTTTGGATGTACTTGAAAAAATCTTAATTTAGGAGCAATTGCCCCAATTGATTCTTTTATTTATTTTTATAAATACAGCTATTTTTAGTTGTCTTGTCTCATCTACGCTAAAACAACCTAACTCTCTCAATCGCCCATTTTGCTTATATACATCAGCTTCAGGCGATACTCTTTCTCATTGCTTGGGTTATTCTATTCCGCCGATTCTCCTTAAATTTGGCTTGTTGTTCTTAATCCTCTGTCGCCCTTTTTGTAGGCGATTTACTTAATATTTGGCGAATATTGACATCGCCTTATCACTTTATTGCCTTATATAGAGGTGATCCAATGAACTCATTACATCCAATAAAGATTCGTTATATCCCAATATCACCTCATCTCCAGGAACTTAAATAATCATAACTAATACTATGTTCGGCGGATTCCGCTCAGCTATCCCAAAATTATTGTCCAGTCATATCAAAATTGCAACATTACCCCCTCCTTGACTGGACAATAAGATCATATTGTTTTTAAGGTCAGAGGAACTTTGCATATACTTGATTAATGATCTGACCACTTGTAGGATCCTTGATATTATATGCATTGACTCCAGTTTTCTCTATTACTTCAAATGGACTGACCCAGATACTAGCCAGCTTGTGCTTCCACCAAAATCCATGCTGATCGTGAAAGAGAACTATACCGCCTTTCTTGAATGGCGCCAACCCACTATGACGTGCCTGATCAGCAGCCTGATTCCTAATCTTCTTAGCCAAGCTGAAGGAATATGCTTCAGTTTGTAGTTTGATCAGAATGTTCATGAGGTTAATCAAATAGTGGTGGGGTTCTAGTCTGCCTTTGTCTTCTACGCACACATAAAGCAATGCCAGAAGAGCCAGGTGTCAGCCATATAGTAATTGGAAGGGGCTCTTCCCCATGGCGGAAAGGTAACTAAAGTTATAAGTGAACACAGCGGTGGAAAGGAGAGAGCTCCAATTGGAAGGGCGATTCGTTACTAATTTTTGTAGTATATTCACCAGAGTTCCATTCACTCATTTGACCATTCCATTGTACTCAGGGTGGTATGGGGTCATCAGAACCCCGCGGATTCCAGTAAGCTCGTTCAGCTTGTGGAGGATGTGTGAGGTGAAGTTGGTGCCATTATAAGTGAGAATAAACTGAGGGCAGCTGTGCCGCTGAATAATGCATCAAACATGAATCTAGCCACTGTAACTGCCCTCAAGTCTCATATCGCCCTTGCTTCAACCCACCAGGTCAAGTGGTCAATAGCTACTAGAATGTACTTACAACGGTTGGCTCCTATGGGCAAGGGGCCAATGATATTGAGGGAGACCGTGTGCCAAGCAAAATGTGGTTTCACTAACCAATATGACGTCGTACAGTGGAATGGCTTCTCCACTTGGAACTGATGGCAACAGGAATTAGTTTTGAGCACATCAAAACTCATACTTTCCCATTAGTATCATGGCTTAACAACTCCATAGTCTTATGCACTTCATCATGCCCAACTGCTCTGTGAGCGCTCATAATGATTCCCAGCCTTGCTGAGGGGCATGAGAAATTCACCATAGAATCGCTGATTCATTTGTACAGTTCTCCATTCCATTGGAAGGTATTCGTGCACATTTCATTTAACACTTTGATTACTTGGGGCAGTTCATCATCATAATTTCTGCTGAGCATCTTATCATACATCACGTCGCTGAGGTCCGCTGTCACTGCAATAGTCAGTAATTGAGATAAACAGTCAGCGTTCTGATGCTTCACTCCTGAAGATGAAGAATCTCAAAATCATAAGCCTGTAAATTGAGAGCCCATTGAGCCAACCGTCCTTCTGGTTCTTTGAGGTTCTGCAACCAGCGTAATGATGCATGATTGGTTACAACTATAAAATTTACCCCATGTAGATAGACTCTGAATTGTTTATTTGTGTAGATTACTGCTAAGCAATCTTTCTTGGTCATGGTATAATTATGCTCATGACAGTCCAGACTGTGATAACAGAACGCAACAAGATGTTCTTCTCCCTCATCATCTTTCTGAGAAAGTACTGCCCCACCAGCGGAAAGGGATGCATTCATCTGAATGATAAACTCCCGGTCAAAGTTTGGATATTGCAACACCAGTGCGCTGTTCAACGCCATATGGAGTGCATTGAATGTGGATTGACAACGTTCCTTCCATTTGAACACAGCATCTTTCTTTAACAACTCAAATAGTGGCCCCCCAATACAGCTAAATTAGGGATAAAGTGGTGGTAGTAACTGACCATTCCCAGAAATATCTGTATGTCGCGCTTACTATTGGGAGTAGTCATTTGGCTGATGGCCTCCACCTTAGCCGGTTGTGGCTGCAGCCCAGTTGAGTCTACCATAAACCCCAGGTATTCCAGCTGATCTTTGAAAAAGTAACACTTTTGAGTTTTAATATCAATGTTTGCCTCAGCCAGCTGGCGGAATACTGCTTCAAGGTGGTCGAGGTGCTCTGAAAAGGTTCGAGAGAAAACGTTAATATCATCAAGGTATGCTAAGATTCATGACAGTTTCAGTTCACCAAGAATAGTGTCTATGGCACGCTGAAACATAGCTGGGGCGTTGCACAGTCCTTGAGGCATCCGTGTTGGTTGAAAAAGGCCTTTAGAGGTGATCACAGCGCATTTTTCCTGTTCTACCAAGGGTAACTCAATTTGCCAATAGCCTGATATTAAATCCATTGCAGAAAAGTAGCGGGCACCCCCTTATTGGTCCAGAGCATCACTAATTCTTGGCAAGGGATATGAATCCTTTTTTGTAATACTTTTGAGCTTTTGGTAGTCTATTACTACTTAGTTGGTGCCGTCCTTCTTTTTTACGATTAGAACAGGCAAAGCCCATGGGCGCTTGGATGGTTCAAGCATCCCTTGTTGTAATAGCTTGTCAATTTCCTCAGTGACCACATCTTCCGCTGCCTGAGAATGGCGGATCAGCTGAGTTCTTATTGGAGGATGATTGCCGGTGTCCAATTGATGGACCACCCCCTGAGCACACCCTAAATCATGATCATCAACAGCAAAAATCCCCTTGTATTTCTGAAATAAAGCTATTTCTTGGTCTTCTTGTTCATCCAATAATCATGTTATATTACTCCGCGGTACCACCATTAATATATTGGCTGATGTTTTGAGCAGTAGACCAAATTCATCCAATAATCCAAAATCATGAACCTGACAGACCTCATCTATGGGAATCAGATGTAGATACGCTACAGTTTGGTGGCAGGAGATTTGCATTGGTTTGCTCTGCAGGTTTGCTAACAAAACCTTTATCTCCCTATGTCCTGGAAGTATGATTCCTGGAGCCATATGCTGCTCAAACCATGTTTGATATAAGAGCCCAATAACTTCCCCATATAACCCACTCCACACTTCCACCTCTAACTCAGTATTCAATAAGACTTGATGGCCAGAAGGGATAGTTATGGTCCCTGCCACTCGAAGAGATATCCCCTGATATTCATATATCTGTTGGGGGAGGACCCAAGTTTTGCGCTTTATTTGATGTTAGTGAACAGGCCATACCCCATCACTATAGGCAAGGTTGATATGGCTCATATGCATCGGATCCTTTGGTACTCCACTAGTAGTAAAGTAAATTGGGATCCGCTGACCCAGAATGGCGAGGGTCTCCTCCATCATATCAATGACAGCCCCAAAATGACGCAGGAAAGCGGTCCCAATTAAAAAGTTATAGTTTTCATTTGGTAACACAATCGCCGGAGCCACAATGACAATGGACCCAAAGCGCAGAGGTAGCGCACTATAAGCCCCCTCAGAGACAGTGCTTACAGCTTCAGAAGTTTTGTAAACCATGTGATGGTCCACATCAGGTTTCAACTCCAACTTCTGCATTAACTTAGTAGAAACTATGTTGACTGGAGCACCAGTATCTATTATAGCGTGAACTCTATTTTTCACTACAAAAATATCACAGTGTGTACACTCAGAATAAGAAGAATATTGACTGTTTAATATGTGAACATTTATGGGCTCTCTTTTCCCAAGAAAATTCTTAATTTCCCTCTCCAACTTGGGGGTATTCTCTGACAATGGCATCTACCAGAAGGGCGACGTTCACTCCTTTCAGAGTTAGCGCATCCGTGGCAGAATCAAGTTGGTCTGAGGAAACTTGATCAATCATTTGACAGGCATAGGACTTCAGTTGTTTGAGGGACTCTTCTTCCACCGCCACCTTAGCTTGAGCTCAGGTTACTACATTTACTCCTCCAACTAGTGCTGCTGATATAAAATTCCATCATTGTACTGAGGAACTTTTGCAGGGTATACTACTATTGATTTGGGGACATTTTGAGTGGGTATTGCAGAGGTAGAGGGTCCCATCTCTACTCCGCTCCATCTTTTCCCTGATAGTATTGGTCCTGTTGTATGTCCCCACATGGCGATTATGGCAGAATTTTACCAAATGACCAGGGTTACCGCATTTGTAGCAGTTAACCCCATAAGAACCACGTCCTGGGTTATCATAAGTGGGTCCAGACCGGAATTTTTGGGGTCATTTTATATAACCAGCCCCAGGTTGGTAAGCCAATTGTTGACAGATAGAATAATTGGGTCCAGTTCAATAACTAGGTTGCTGGCGGTTGTCATGGCCAGCCCATTGATACTAATCGAACTGTTGATTATAATTTGGCTGAGGATGAGGCACAGAGTCATAGTAAGGCTGAGGATTACTAATTGGAGCTGGAGGTGGATGATAGTATTCTCCAGAATAAGAGGGTGCTGTGGCAGCAGTAGATTCATGATCCACATTTGGCGGCGAAAAGTTAGGGGATACCCAACGTAAAAACTGTACAATCTTAAGCAGAGGTACGTCATCATCCAGAAGCGGCAAAATAATATTAGAAAGTTCATGATATGGCTTCACCATGGCGGACATGGCAATGAACACATCAGCTTCTGCTAAGTCCCAGCTCCAATCAGTACATGGCTTCTGTGGTGAATCAATCAGCGAACTCTATGAGTCCTGTTTTGACAGAATCCAATTGTTAAGAATTCCGCTTTTTGCTGCAACATTTTGAGTTTCCCCAAAAGTGGAGTACAGTGTCCTTAACATCCTTATAGGTGACAGAACTACTTGGGAGGTAACAGGTGACCTTATTGGCTCTTCCTACATCCAGGGCAGATATTAACAACTTAGCCTTCTATTTATCAGAGGCTCCTTCCGCTGCAAACTCAAAACTGTTTAAAGAACCCATGAATGTTTCCATTGTGGTCAAACGGAGGTATCTTTTTGATATTAACTTCCTCCTCTCATTCGTGGGGCTTGGGGCCATACTGAGGAATGGAACGAGACCCAAAAGCAGATTCTCGATGAGGAGTGGGATTAGAGAAAGTTGGAATATTCGTCACTTCAGGGGTAGCATGACCTTCAGTCATTGGTGGTACCGCCATTACTTGAGGTAAGTATTGTTCCGACTCATATGAATATCTGGTGCTATCATCTTGGGTGTAGTAGCTTTGACCAGCGTTGATTTCTCCTAAATATGATGCCTCTTCTTGATAATCATCATTATCCCAGCGAGATGACCAAGAAGGATTGGTTAATCTTTGTTCTGCATATTGCAGCCGCTGGGTGGTATCATTCAGTTGTTCATAAAGTTCTTTGTTTTGTAGTCCCAAGATTTTCATTTGACTAAACGTACTATCAAGTTGGTGCATGAACGCGTTGTGTTCTTGAAGAAGTTCATCTTGGTTTTTGATTACTGCATCCAAGGTGACTTTGAGTTTCTCATATCCAGCTGATGCGGTGTTTTGGGAGGACTCGCCAATGACACAGCTTGGGTGAGGCATGGCTGGTGACTGGAGTTCCGGAGTGTTAGGTGGTTGATCAATGGGCCCCCTGTAGTGAGCACCACTGTTATAATTTTGAAAGTATCACTAGGATCCATCAGGTTATTCATACAGGTTGAACCCACTGAGCAACAGATAGACAATGTGGGTATCGTCAATCCTTTGGATGCACTTGAAAATATACTAAAAATAGGAGAAATTGCCCCAATTGATTCTTTTATTTATTTTATAAATACAGCTATTTTTTGCTGTGTCATCTCATCTAAGCTAAAACAACCTACCTCTCTCAATCTCCCATTTTGCTTATATATGTCAGCTTCAGGCGATACTCTTTCTCATTGCTTGGGTTATTCTATTCCGCCAATTCTCCTCGAATTTGGCTTATTATTCTTAATCCTCTGTCACCCTATTTGTAGGCGATTTACTTCATATTTGTCAAATGTTGATATCACCTTAT
This sequence comes from Massospora cicadina, assembly GCA_022478985.1. Lineage (NCBI taxonomy): Eukaryota > Fungi > Entomophthoromycota > Entomophthoromycetes > Entomophthorales > Entomophthoraceae > Massospora > Massospora cicadina. The sequence continues at coordinate 71,203 of JAKSZP010006601.1, read as the reverse complement.
TGCCTTATCGCCTTATTAGAGGCGATCCAATAAACTCATTACATCCAATAAAGACCCGTTATATCCCAATATCGCCTCATCTTAAGGTTCTCAAATAATCATAACTGATACTATGTTTAGTGGATCCCACCTGGCTATCCCACAATTATTGTCCAGTCATATCAAAATCGCGACATCAATAAAGAGCTCCAGAGCCTTAAAGGATGTCGTCTGAATGTAACAAACAAGGTTCCAAGAACTTGCTCGTCATCTTGACATATTTAACATTATGCTGAAGGAGAGTTGCCTTGATCAAATGGCAGAATAGGTAAATGACAAGGTGTCAGACATCAAATTTAGATTGATTAAATATTGCCTAACGTAAGGGCCTAGAGGTGACTTGGGAAACAGACTTTTGAAGTTTTCAATTATATTTTAAAAATGTCAGGTATTTTTCAAAGTTACTTTGGGACTATCCAAAAATAAAGGCTTTAAATATATAATAATAGATATTAACACATGAAAAGACTTAATTTTTTATTACTGAAAAGGCTTAATTCCATAGGCTTTGTAGATGCTCACCTTTGTTATGATCTTTTTTATCTCTGAGAGATCAAACCTTTTGAGAGTACCTGATTGTGATAAGCATGATCATGTTTAAGAGACTTAATGAGACCAAAATCACTAAGCTTCCCCTTAGCAACCAAAAGAGGAATATTTGAGGTAATAAATTCAGGAATGGAAGAAGTCAGACTTACTGACACTGACCATCTGGGCTGAGGTTTGATGTGTTAGTAAATACTTCACCCATCATCTAACCATTTGTATGGACCTAAGAAGTATGCGCTTACTGGCGATACACTCTTACAGGCGTCTCCACTGGTGACCAGTAATCATGTCAAGGTGTGGGGAGAGCGCAGGCCCAAATCAACCTCATAAAATGATCTCTCTCTTTCTTATATCAGAGAGCGCTTATGATGCATTGTTTTATTGAAAGATTAATGTCCATGCAATACCATACGTGTTGTTGGACAACCTGGGTTTGTGGCTGAAACAGCTGTGAAATTCCGAGGATAACTCGCTTAATATTTATTATCCTGCACGCTTAATCAGGACAAATTTCTGTAGATTGATCCTTGATATTGCAAGTGGCTTATGGTATTCTCACTGTTTGTAAACTCAAAAGGCATATTTGAAAAGTCCTAACTCTTCTGGTCGAATTTGGGCTTAATTTTCCCAACATAAACAGGGACTTCTTCTGAGGCAGGTTTTGATACAAGCTGTTGTTTTGGCGTTTCCAGATTGTTGACACTTCTCCAAGGTTAGGATTCAGATAAAGACCAGGAAAGATATAAAATAAGTATATCCTTTATTATAAGCTATTTAATAGATAATCAGTCATTAGGCCAGGAGCTGTTATTTATACCTTTAGGGCATCTCCTGGCCACATTTGAGCACAAAATTTCAACAGATATTTTGCCACCTCAGTTTGACCCTTGAACTAATACAACTGAGACATATTCTTAGGTTTATTGGTGGCAAAATAATCTCAAAAAAGGGAGGATTTTAGGGACAAAAATTGCGATAAAAACATGCAAAATTATCCTAGGATCTTCTTGATTTGAGTTACGTCATACTGCTGATGAAATACACCTTCTGTGAAATTCTTGCATCAATTGAAAAAGATGACATACCTCTAATTGTGATGTCAGAAGGCCTCTCTCTCAATAGCACTAGTTACTCCCTTTTGGGCAGTCTGTGTGCAAGTGCTATTGTGCCGATTATACAGTTTGATATACAAATTTGCCCTAGGGTGGGAAACTGATTACGTTATCGTTCATCTGAATGTCCATGGGACTTTTAAATGTTACCTTTGGGTCAGTCCAAACTTTTTTGTATACTGAATGTTTGAAAGTGTTCCTAATAATTGGGACAAACTTCTGTGATTTTCTGCAGTTATAATCAGCCATAATGTGCAAGCATCTTTTTTCAAATCTTTTATGATAAAATACTTTATCAAATTTATATTGGGATATTTGGCCCAAGCTGTGTAATTGCAATAGGCTTTGAGGTGAGAGTTAAGGTTTATTTTGAGCATTGGGAGGATAATTAGCCTGATCTGATGGTTGTCAAAAGCTTTATTTTCAAGTCAACCACCAGAATCTGACATTCCCCCCACTTGACTCAAAAATAAGCCCTAATATTCCCTATTAGCTTTCATTGATCTGTTATCATCGGCCCAAATGCCCAATGAGCATGGATTTGGGTCTTCTATTTGGTAATCTCAGCCCAAACGCCAAATGAGTCTAAATTATGTTCCTATTATTGTTAATTTCACCCCAAATGCCCATTGAGTCTGAAGTTGGATTCTCTCCCCAACCTCAAGTACAAACTAAAGTATTAACTAGAATAAAACGATATATATAAACGTTTGTTTTTTGTATGTTTGTTTTCTTTTCTTTCTTTTCTTTTTTTCACCTTTTTCTTTTCTTAATTATCCCGTTTATTGAACCTTCTTGGAAATTTTGCATAGACTCAGTTGTATATATGGCCATTCTAAATATCCTTAATAGTGAATATAAACTTGGATGTCTTCTCAATCACTTCAAATGCCTAACCCAGATGTTATCTAACTTTTGCAATTAGCCCAATCCATGGGTGTTGCAAAATATAACTTCACTGTTAACTTTGAATAGAACCAGTGTGTATCAATTCTCTAAGTCCTTTTGATGGGCCTCTTTCTTGGCAAAAATGTTATCAAAAGCTTGAGCTTATAGTTTTATTAATGCCACAATCTTTTTAATGTACTGAGTATAAGTGTTTTACCAGGTTCCTCTAGGGCTGAATATAGCAGCATTGGTAGGGCTGGGTGTCTTCCATATAATACTTGAAATGGAGACATCCTGGTTGACAAATGGTAGGAGATATTGTAGGCAAATACTGCCAAACTTAGATAAGTACTCCATTTGGATGGTTTGGCTGATGTTAATTTCTGGATAATGTTCACCAATGTACCGTTTGTGCGCTAATAGTCCCATTAGTTTTGGAATGATAGGGAGCAGAAAGCACACCTCACACTCCATTAATTGGTTGAGCTTGTCAAATAAATTGGCTGTAAAGTTGGTTGCATTATTGGTCAGAATAACCTGAGGGACATCCATGTTTGTGGATGATGTTTTCAAGGATGAACTTGGCGGTTGTTGCCACTCCAGCTTCCTGAATGGCCTTGGCCTGACCCATTTGGTCAAGTGGTCAATGGCTATGATTATGTACTTGGCCTTCATATTGCTTGTTGGAAGTGGGCTGACAACATCAATAAATACAGTGTTCCAGGCAAACTTGGGCTGAACAAGCTGGTACAATGTGCTTTTTTGTAACGGTTTTTTGCCTTAGAACTCTGCACAGAATTCTAGCATTTCTTGGGTGTTGAAATGCATTGACTCCCAATAGTAGAATTGCTTCAGATGCTCTTTCGTTTTCTTGAATCTATCATGCCCCATGGCCTTATGCGCCACCAATATTAGGTCTGTTTGGGCCGAGGGTCTTGGGAAAATATACTTTTGCTTTCAACAATATTTGTAAAGTGTCCCGTTTTTGATGGTTGTATTTTTTCATAGATATGACAATATGTTTGGATGGATTTGGGCTCATCTTGATACTCACCGCTGATTATTTTCATATACAACTCATTGGCGGCCTGACTAAGTGTTGCAATGGTGGGTAGTCAGTATAGGCAATTGGCATTTTGATGTTTTTCCACAGCTTGATGCTCAATGGTGTAATCATAAGCTTGAAGCTTTAATGCCCAGCGGGATAATCTGCCCTCAGGTTCTCAAAAGTTGTTTAACAATCTTAGGGAAGCATGATTGGTAAAAAATTTGAAATGATTGCCATGAAGGTAGACCTGAAATTTCTTGCAAGCATTTATGTCAGCTAAGCATTCTTGTTCCGTCATCATGTATTTCCTTTCATGAATGGTTAAGGTCCGACTAGCAAATGCAACTGGATGTTTTTTACCGTCTTCTCCAATTTTGGGTAACACGGCCCCTCATTAATGTTCAGGATGCATCAGTTTGGATGATAAATTCACATTCAAAGTCTGGGTATCAAATAATATGTGTACCCAACAGGGCCAGTTGGAGTTGGTCAAATGCATCCTGGCAAACTGGAGTCCAGTTTAATGGGACCTCATCTTTAAGTGGATAGAAAAGCGGCTCCCCAAGCTGTGAGAAATCAGTGACAAATTGGTATAGTGCCCAATCATGCCTAGGAATACTTGAATATCTTGCTTGGATTCAGACCATTTCATCTTGGAGATGGCATCCAGCTTAGAGGGTTGGGGCCAAAGACCCAATTTGTCAATTAAAAATCTGAGAATTTCGGTTGGTCTTTGAAGAACTGGCACTTTTTGGCTTGATTTTTAAGTTTGCATCTGTTAGCCTTCTGAAAACTTCCTCTAAGTGTTCCAGGTGGTCGTCAAAAGTGCAGCTGAAAACTTTGTTTTCATCAAGGTACACTACTATACATGACAACTTCAAATCTCCAAGAATTGTGTCCATTGCCCGTTGAAATTTAGCCGGGCATTGTAGATCCCTTGAGGAATTCTCGTTGGTTGGAATAGGCCCTCTTGGTTTATTTTAGCACATTTCTCGCGCTCCTCTTTGGAAAGATCTATTTGTCAATATCACTGATAAGGTCATTGCTAAGAAGAACTTCGCGCCCCCTAGCCTATCCAAGGCATCATCAATTTGTGGCAGATGGTATGAGTCCTTCTTTGTGATGCTTTTTAACTTTCAATAATCAATGACTACTCGATTGCTTACATCTTTTTTCTTCACTATTAAAATTGGTGCTGCCCATTGCTTTTTTGAAGGTACTAACATGCCACAATCAAGGAGTTCCTTAGTCTCCTTGGATACAGCTTCTTCTGATGATTTTGAGAGACTTTTTGGGCATAATCAAATTGGATTTATGATCTCCTGTATCAATTTTGTGGGTGACACCCTTAGCACATCCCAAGTCGAAATCATCTTATGCAAATATTTCCCAATATTTAGAGAATAGCTCCTAAGCTTGGCTTTTCTCAGAGTTGGTCAGGTTGCTTAAATTGGCCATAAGGACAACATTATTTATGCTGAGTAGGTCCTTATTGGGGAGCCCTAATTTGACAAAAGTTCTGAAGTCATGGAAGGAGTGGATTTCTAAGGTAGGGAACAGATGCAGAAATGCAATTGTTTGATGTCACTTAATGGAGATGGGTAAATTTTCAGCTTTGCACATAAGATATGTATTTCTCCGTGGCCAGGAGGGATAATACCAGGGGCAGTGTTTGGTTCAAATTGAGATTTAAAACATGGTTGATATAATTCACTATAAAGTCCTTCTGGGATATTAATTGTTAGTCACGTTGGGATGATTACCTGATCACCGGATGGTATAGTGATTCTCTTATTTGATCAAAGTGGAATACCATTTAACTCATTGATCTGAGTGTGTAGTGCTTTTATCTTTGACCATGCTTTGCTATACTCAATTGGGATGACTCCATCTTTTTAGGCCAGATTTATGAATAGGCTGGGTTTCTTTTTCTCAACTTCCCTATTCCAGTTATAGTAAAGTTAGATAGACTGGCCAAGAATGGTGAGAGTATCATCCTTATGATTGGTAAAAACTCCATATCTTCCTAGGAAAGAAGTCCCAATTAGGATATCATAGTTCATATTTGGCAATAATATAGCAGGTGCTGTTACTACAATAGATCCGAATCTGAGAGGTAGGGTACTGTATGCGCCCATCGATTTAGTTGTATGTGCTCTAGCTGTTCCATATTCCTGACAGTGGGCAATATTGGGCGCAATGTTCAGTTTTTAACCAACTTTGTACTGAATATATTAATAGCTGAACTACTATTGATGATGGCTCAAAATTGCACCTTGTTTACTGCTATGTCCACATAAGTGTATTCAGAGTAATTTAAGAGGTATTTATTGTATGAATGCTGTGATTGCTGCCCGATTCCAGTTGCGATTTCAGGCTTGAGCAAATATCTGGAAAGTTATCTGCTAAGGTCTTCATGGAAATAGCTACTTTAATGTTGTTAAGTTTAGGTAGGTCGGTTGAACGTCTATGTTTGAGGTCTAAACCTTGATCAATAATCCGCTTTGCATAAGGTTTTGATACCTCTGCTTGGGCTTCTTTGGTAATTTTCTAGGGTTTAGTTGCTTTTGCTGTGCCCTAAGTAGTGAGCATCATGACATCATTAGCCATGATATGGTGGAGGTTATTATCAGCAACATCTTCGGCCTAAAGAGCTTACCAGGGTTGGTGGAATGGTTTGAACATTGGTGGAGTTAGAGCATTCCGCCCCTACTCCACCTGCTTTTTTCCTGCCTCACTGTCGCTGTAGACTTCTAAGCAACGTTGACCCCAGGTTTTTTGTTGGACCGTCTGTATCATTTGCTAGTAAAGTGCCCCTTTTGACCACAGTTGTGGCATGTAATAAGCCCTTTTTGCTGCTTTTGCTCAAATTTTTGGTTCATAGATTGGAAATTTTTCCCCTGGTCAGACATAGTGTTGCTTTTTGGGCCCAAAAATGGGCGTTTTTTCTGATCATTGGCCCAATTAGAGGTATCGAAATTATGGGTACAGCTTCTCAATTGTTTGGTAAGTTATTGGATTTCCAAGCTTCCATTAAATGCAGTTATCATGACATTGTGCAGTTCATGGAAGGGCATAACTGCATGTTCCATTACAATCTTAGCGTCAAACTTATCTATTGTGTTGCACCCATGCAGAACTTGTGCCTCATGGAAAAACCTGTCTGAAAAGTCCTTAATAGTCTCATTCTGTTTGAATTCAATATCAAGAAGCTCTCTTTTTCAGGTTTCTAATTTCTCAGGCCCTCCAAACTGTTTTGTTACTGCAATTTTGGCATCCACATAGGACCAATCGTCACTCAAATAGGGCATAACGAGGTCACAGCTATGGGCACGAAGTGAGTTAATCAGTGCTGATTCTTTTGCATGGTCTGATGCTCCCCTCACTGCTTTTTCAAATAGCTTGAGGAAAGAGTGAACGTTCCCATCTTTATCAAACTTTGGTAAATTCAATGGTTTGAAGTTATCTCGCCCTGTTTCAAGCATAGGGGTTGTACTTCTTGAACGTCTTGGTGTATCATCGCTCATAATCGGCCCTCTTTCCCATTGAGAAGTATCTGGAGTCAGGATTGCTGCCAGGATTCTAGGCATAAACTGGATGTTTGAAATATCAGTTTGTACATCAGTGTCAATTTTCAATGATTCAGTTTCATGATATTGCTTTGAACTACTGGATTATGATGCTTAAATTTGGCATTTAGTTGTTTTTCCAAGATTTTTATTTGGCTGAATGGGCAGAGCTTTTTTCCTATTTCTCTTTTTTTCAAAGCTGGGTGAGCTTTAGCAGCTTTGTTTTTTGAGGTTGTCATGCTTTTCTTCGAATAATGCTTGATTGGACGTAATTCTTTTAATGTCTTTGGCCATACTATCTACTCAGGAATTTGTAGTTGATAATTGCATTCTGAGTTCTAAATCTCCTGAGTAATTTCAGTATTTTTGGCCTGCAATCTTGACACAACCGTCCAAATTTTTGAAAATTCCTTGTTGTTCAAGGCATCATCCTCATCCCTATTTGGGATGACTGGTTTTGATGCATGAGCCCCCCACTGTGACAAGATTCTGGGAGTAGGATGTACCAGCTTCAGAGCCTTGGAGGCAAGTAAAATAATATGAGATTTCCATATCGCTAGTTTCCATCTCATTATCACCTTTGCGTCTGGCCAAATCTTCCAGGAATTGGTTATTTGAATTCATTTTGGAGAGTGTCACCAGTTTTTAGTGAGCACCAGTCATGAAATTCTGAGGATAACTCACTTTATATTTATTATCCTGCACGCTTAATCAGGACAAAGTTCCGTAGATTGATCCTTGATATTGCAAGTGGCTTGTGGTATTCTCACTGTTTGTAAACTCAAAAGGCATATTTGAAAAGTCCTGACTCTTCTGGTCGAATTTGGGCTTAATTTTCCCAACATAAACAGGGACTTCTTCCAAGGCAGGTTTTGATACAAGCTGTTGTTTTGGCGTTTCCAGATTGTTGACACTTCTCCAAGGTTAGGATTCAGATAAAGACCAGGAAAGAGATAAAATAAATATATCTTTTATTATAAGCTATTTATTAGATAATCAGTCATTAGGCCAGGAGCTGTTATTCATACCTTTAGGGCATCTCCTGGCCACATTTGAGCACAAAATTTCAACAGATATTTTGCCACCTCAGTTTGACCCTTGAACTGATACAACTGAGACATATTCTTAGGTTTATTGGTGGCAAAATAATCTCAAAAAAGGGAGGATTTTAGGGACAAAAATTGCGATAAAAACATGCAAAATTATCCTAGGATCTTCTTGATTTGAGTTACGTCATACTGCTGATGAAATACACCTTCTGTGAAATTCTTGCATTAATTGAAAAAGATGACATACCTCTAATTGTGATGTCAGAAGGCCTCTCTCTCAATAGCACTAGTTACTCCCTTTTTAGCAGTCTGTGTGCAAGTGCTATTGTGCCGATTATACAGTTTGACATACAAATTTGCCCTAGGGCGGGAAGTTGGTTACGTTATTTTTCATCTGATTGTCCATGGGACTTTTAAACGTTAACTTTGGGTCAGTCTCAAAAGATTTTGTATACTGAATTTTTTATAGTGTTCTCAATAATTGGGACTAATTGCTGAGACTTGCTGCTGTGATAATTGGCCATAATATGCAAGTGTATTCAGCCCAAGCTTTTTGATTAAATACTTGATTGATTGACGTTGAGATATTCAGCCCAAGCCATGTAATTTCAGTAGGCTTTAAGTGAGAGTTACGTTTTTATCTCGAGCATTAGAAGGATAATTAGCCCAATCTGATGGTTGTTGAAAGGTTTATTTTTGAGTCAACCACCATATCTGACACCAGCCAAAAAATTAAAAATAAACAAATGTTGAGAAACATGTTAGTTTTTAATCATAGATGGACTATCTGGTGAGGAAATCCTCAAATGGTGAGAACACAGAAAGGGAAAACCAGTAACAAGATATAGAGAATCCCAACTTGGGAGCATTGGTATAGGAACCGCCAGAATTTAAACCAAATTAAAGAGTTATAATATTTAAATATAACTTAAGTGCGTGAGCTTAAATGATTTCCATTTCTTTTTGGTGGGATTAAGACCTAAATTATCATAAATTTGTATTTATAAATTATAAAAAATTACAGTCTGTTGATTTAAACTGGCAGAATGCAACCACCCATCCTTGTACTCTATTTTATATGAATTGAACAAAATCCATTTTGGTACACCAACATGGCCTCCAAGTAATATCTTTCATTGAGATATTGGTAAGTCTTATTTAGTCATCCGTGGCCTACTCTGTGGTGTCCTTACATAATCAGCGCCACCTATTTACTTGGCTTCAAGTAAGGTAGCCATTTCTGCTTTATTTGTTTTTCTAGTTGTCCTTTTCAATACCTCATTGCTTTATAACAGTCTTCAGTATCTTATTTAAAGATTATCCTCTTCTCTCCATTCCTCTTCTGGTTTACCTGTAAGTTTATAGAACTTATTGCCTACATGGTTTTGAAAATGGAAGACAGGCAACCACTATAAGCCATCTGCATTCATGTGCTTTTCTCCTGACAAGTGCAGGATCTCAAGGATGTAGCCCTGCAACTGAATGGCCCATCTTGCTGGTCTTCCATAAAAAATCCTTAATATTTGTTAATCATCTCAAGAGGCGTGATTTATAATAATTTTGAAGTGTACACCATAGACTTAAAGTCAGAAATGACATACTACTCTAGTCATTTCTAAGCACTTGTGCTCTGTAACTGTGTAGTTGCACTATGCTCAGGTGAGTATCTTTTAATAGAACTTTATCAGGTGGTCTATCCTTCTTCATCTACCCGTTCTATAATGGCGCCCATGCACACGTTACTGGCGTCTGTATATGCATAAAAGGTCTATGTGAAATCTGGGTATATCAAGATCAGGGGCTTCCATTAGCTTATGCTTTAGCTGGTTGAAGGCATCTTTGTGCTCTTGTTCCCATCTATATAAAAACTGCTTTTTAGTAGATACACGAGTGGCTTTGTGATATCCATGAAGATTTGCACAGTTCTGCAATAGTAGCCCACCATGCCTAGGAACACTTGTACGTTTTGCATGCACTTGGGGAGCTCATCTTGAAGATGACATCAACCTTCCCTATCTGAGGCTTATTTTCCTCTTCAATTTACTTCATGCAGGGAGTTGCAACTGGCTCTTCATTAATTAGCACTTACTCCTCTAAAGCTTGAGGTTTTCCTTTTAACTGGGTGAAAACCTCATTCAAGTGCCAGATGATCCTTGACCTTCTTGTTTAACGCCATGATATCATAAAAGTAAATAAGCACACTTAAAATCTTTGTATATCCAAAGTCTAATCCATCACTCCTTGGAACGTAGTCAGGGCGTTGCACAAGCCCTGTAGCATAAATGTTGGGTTGTAAAGAGCCTGAATGGTGATAAGCGCACAATTCTTCTGGTCTTTGGGTGTCTGCTCCATCTGCCAATAGCCACTTGCCAAGTTCACGGCTGATAAATAGCTTGATCCTCCAAGCCATTTCAAGGCATCATCAATGCATGGTAGGTAATAATGTCTTTTTTCAGGTCTTTTAGTTTTTAGTAATATATGACTATGCAACGAGTCCCATCTTTCTTTCTGACAAAAAGTAGAGGCGACGCCCAGGGACTCTTGAAAGGGCGTCTCAATACTGCATCCATAAGCTTTTGAAAACCCTTAGAGATTAATTCATCTTCACTCTTGGAACGGAGATATGGATTTGATCAGAAGGGTATGGAGCTCCCAGTGTCAATCCTGTGAGCTCCTCCCTTGCACAAGCCATAATTGTTAGGTCCGCCGCCTAGTTACATGAGTATTGATCCAAGAGTTCTTTTAGTTCACCTTCTTCCTGTGTGGCTGGCTCCTGAAGCCCACTCTCTTAGAGGGTGGTTATGGCGCTAATTGATAAAACGTTGCCATAATGGTACATTTTTGCTTTAGCAAAGGTTTAACCCTTTTTAACCTTAACAAGAAGATTGACGGTGTTTCCAAGGAGGACTTGACTTCTCCTTGGTAGGTGGAATTGTAGAATACAGTCATCACACTGGTTTCTTGTTCTCTATCCCTTCAAGAAGTAAATTTTTTGCATTGTCTGTTCATTTATATAAATTCTAAAGTTGACTAACATGACAAATTTTGTTCTCTTGGAGTAAATCCCTATTTTCGCTGGCATACAAGTTAAATCAGACTCTGCTTCTACAGTATGTGGTAACTTTTTTTATCTTTGTCTTCAGGGTGTAACTGACTAAATACATTGAATTCTTTGTTTCAATTAGGCATATTCGCTTCTTCCACTCTTTCTTATCTTAGTCTTAGAATAAAAGTGGCGTCTGATAGTTGAGAAAACAGATTAATTCTGATTGAAATCAACGTTCACTCCAAAGTTGACTAAAAACTGTGTCCCTATGAGCAAATCATAATGGTTGTTATCAATCATAACAAATGGAGCAAAAAGACAATGTAACCAAATTTTAAGGGTAATGTGGAATAGGCTCCTAATGCTTTGGTTGACTAAGGCCTAGAAGTTCTAAATTTGGCCTGTTTCTGATATTTGGGGTGAACTTTAATCTCTTTATGAGCTTGGAAGACATAATATAAACTGGAACGCCCATATTTATTACTGCATAAAATTTGACTTTTTGTATGAATACTTCCACTTTTGTAATGTTCTTACCAAAAGTAATACCTAAAGTAAAGATGGCACTGACACACTGACTGAATCCTCCCAACCCCTCAGGAGGCAGGGCTCCTTGCAAGCCTAGGGGACTCACGATCCTCATTTGGTATATTTTTAAATATGTTAACTTTGAGTACTTGCCATCAATGATACTGTCAACAATCTAAGTAGGATTATAAGCTTAGGCCAAGCAAGACTACTCATTAGGCTCAAGCTTCACTTATCTAAGTCTGAGGCAGGCGGGCACAACCACTTCGCTTTATGCTCTTTTGACATAGTATCCTGAATCTACCTGTGAACCAGGCTCCTTTTCATTAATTCCATAGGTAGGGTGTGCAACCAATTGACTTATCTGGCAACCTCCTCTTTAGGTTCATCTTTTTCTTTCTATAACTTAGATCAACTTCTCCAGCAGTGTACCACTTGCTTAAAGTTGTTACTTTTAAACCAATTATAGTTTGGATACTTCTGTTCTACTGGTTTTGATGATGATCCTTATCATTAGGCTTATCATCATGACTTTAGCAACATATGTGGTCTTTCTATGGGGCTGCGTCGCTGATGGTTATTATGATTCTGGTGTCTTGACTCCGTCTTTTAAGCAGCTTTAAAATCAATCAAGGCCTTCTTGATGGCCTTTAGAGATTCACTGGGTTTGATTTCCAGAGTGATGTGCATCAGGAGCTGTAGATATGATTCCAGAAAACTAAGGAAGACAGTTTTGCAGTAACTAGATCCAAGGCTCCAGTGTCAAAAGATGTTAAGCATTGATATAAACCTGATTACATAGTCCACAATAGTTTTGGAATTACCCATTCTCATGGTATGGGATTTTTGCTTCATAATTTACATGTCCTGTGCACTTTCATACTCATTAATAATCTCTTAAACTTCATCCAAGTTGTGATGGGGGTGAAGTGTAGCTACAATCACCTCCTGTGCATCTCAGCTCATACATCCTTGTGCATGGTGAACTTTCTTCTTGTCACTAGTTCCATCCCTTCTGTTTTTTTACAACTGAAGAAATCTGGAGATAAATCCCTCATTAAAATTAAACTTGGTCTTGAAATATGGGCGAAATTGTGACATTCTTTAGGTTTAATATGATGTGTAGGTTGTACCACCATTGCTGAGTTACTGGTGCTAATGGTGTGTACTCACACACTAGGTAATGGTCTGTAAAAAGGTAGATGTTGCACTTGCATTGTGTCTACGTCCTGATTCAAGCAATTTGACTCGTCCTTGTGGATTTTTTTGGTAAAATTAGTTTTGGCTTAATACAGTTTCATTGTTCTCACTCTCCAATAACTCCAACTTATTTTTCACTTGAGTTATATCCAGCTCCCCAGTTCTTTCCTGCGCTAGTGATTATCTGACGCTTCAAAATCAATAGTCAAAGTAGCTATATGATCTATAATATTGATTGTTTGGTAGATAATTTTCCAGAATCTGATTTTCTGGAAGTTCTTATTCATGGTACACCTTCATGGTACATCCATAGAAATCTCTGCAATCATTTAGTGGTGTGTCCCTGTAGTGAGCATCAGCTATATAAAGCGTCATGCTCATTTGAGGGGTGCTGATGTTTTTTGTTGAGCCACTGACAATAAATCATTTTTTTACAAAGTGCGTCAACAGGAGAATTGTAGGATCTACTTCTTGCATACATAGAACTTTTTCTCATAGTTCCATGCGTGTCCAACCATGTCAAAGCCTTAGAAGATATTTTTGGGCTGCTACTGAGCACACTGGAACTCTCTAAACCTCTTTAGATAAAAGGAAGACTAAGTTCAAATTTTAAAAACTATATATCTGGCTAATTAGCACCAAATTAAAATTCCAATGGTAAAGGAAGATTCTGTGCAAGACGATTAATTAATAACATGATCAATATTTAACTTTACATGTAAAGCAGGGTGTTTAAACAAATGACTTGATTTATAGTATCCAACTTTTCCTCACAAGGAAATTGTGTATCTGCTACTTGATGTAGGCCAGTGGCGTCCATTTCTTTGATCCTCTATAATATTCTAAGTTTTTATTAATTGGTAAGTAGCTTGGGCCCGCTTCAGACCATGTGGCTGGTGCTCTTTTTGCTCCCAGTATTCTTGTGACCCATGCGACAATTGCAGCTGCTCAGGTCCACCAGTAGTATATATAATTGTATTTGAGAATTAACCTATCTTCCATTTTAGTGTTAATTACATGACTAAGCTTCATAAGATTATGGAATTCTCTTAAGATGGGTTATTGGTAATTCTTCATCATTGGCAGTTGAACCTGGGGGTATAAAAGGGGGTTCCTGTGAGGCGATAATTAGTACCTTGATTATATAGTCATTTGGACTGCGGTCTAAACTTTTAGGTCCTATGGCAACAATCTGACAAGCTGGTAAATTATTTTAGTGGGTAAGGGGTATAAAACAGCCTCCATCTTCAGAAGTGTTAAATTGGTCAGAGCCTATATAGGAGGCTCAGATTTCATGAAAAACATTTTGATTGCTGGCCAAGGTGATGTAGCTTAAACTTTGGTATGGCCAACAGATTGTTAGCATCGATATGATTATTATTAAATTGTGGGATTTAGAGGCTTCTTCCATAGATCAATGAATTAATCCATAGGGTTGGGATTAACCCAACAAGTGGTATAAGATTGATTTTCATAATTGAAGGTATTAGATTTGCTCGATAGCATCCATCCAATGTGCCAGATCTGTTTACTGGTTACAGAGTAGGATCAAAATCTTTAAACTGAGGTATATAATTGCATCATACTTCCGCTCATGCCATTTGAGAAGGACTGGGCAGATTAATGTAGAACACAATCCTTTTTGTTGTTCCATGATTCTCTTATTGTGGGTTAGATTCTATATTGGTGTAGATGGGTATTTTTAAAAAGGTTGAATGTGGAAGCCTCCTGCAGTGAACACCCCAATGTAGTGAATGAGAAAATGTGCACTACTGTTCAGGTTTTTAGTTCCTTTTCGGAACTTCTTCCCTCTTCACCAGTTGTGTGACCTCTGTTATCTGATATGGGCAAATCTGTAGCATATCATATAAGAAAGCTACATAGTCATCAATTTCACTGATTCCTGTTATAGTAAACCTCTATTTGAGGAACTACATGAAAAATACCATATAATTATAGGCAAAAGGTAATTCCTTATCAGGATACTATATGAAATATTTATAGCCAATCTTCTAGCCATAGAACAGCAGTTCCCAGATTCTAGGAGCACATTTTTAGTGGGCAAAGTAGGTACAAAGGGTACAATAGGTATAAACATACCCATTTACAGGCAAAGATAAATTATAGGATGATACCCGCTGTGTGACAAATCTTTAATGGCTGGTTGGCTTTAAAGATGGGATGGATAGTGGTATAAGTTGAAGGCTCAAAATCCCACATTATTTTCTAATAAAGCTTAATTAATAAAAGGAAGCTAAAAGTTATTTACTAAGTCAATTCAACACTCTTGATAACACCTAGGGAGGTCAAAACTGCTACCAATTGGTTGTGGGTTTTAAAGTAACTGGTTTGAAACCTATAGTGGCTGGGATAGAACATGTTTTAAATTTTTACCTCTTAATATTATTTCATATTAAAAAGATCAATTAGAAATATGGAGACTAAAAAAGGAAGTTAGGGGCTAGCCTAGTAGGGTGATTCCTGATACCACTAAATCTTATTTAAATTATAGTTCTGTTATGAAATTTATGGTTATTTGGTTGATTTGATAGGTTCAATGGTTTTGGTTGAGTGGTCAGTGTTATCTATAAAATAAAATAAAATTAATATGGAACATCTGAAAACCTATAAACACTGTAATAAAGCATGGGTATCTTTAGCTAGTTTTCAGTATAGTTCTGAATGTTAGTTTAGGTTTTTAATATTGTAAAAATTTAAAATTGTTGATCGCTTTTAGGCTACTCATGCTAAGTTTGTTATAATAAAACCGCCTGAAAATGGATCAACTACTGGCTATAATAACAGCCAAGAGTAAGCCTATAATGGAGTTCAGATAGTTATCTTTAAGGCTGTTGCCCTGCCATTTTCACTTTTACAGTTTAGGATAGTCTCAACTACAGTGGTTTGACAATACAACCTGGTACAATTAGCTACTATCAATCAATAAAGTTTGTAAAGGATAGGTTAAAGGTTATATGAGCAATTATGAATAGGGTAATCTGATTATTAAGAGGTATAGAAAAAGTGAAGTAATATGACATTTTTATCTATACTGACGCCTATACGTTTTAAGGTGAAATCATAGCATAATATATGCACAAGTTATCCTTTACCGCAGGATAAAATAATAAGGCTTTTGTATATTGATAGTGTAGCCATGAGATGAAGGCTAATCAATAATGAGTAAAATGGTTTAACAATTTGAAAAAAAATATTTGCAAAATTCACACTTTTCAAAATTTTTGCAATAGATTTTTGCATTGTCATGTAAAATACATTAGTGTGCCAAATTTAAAGCTCTAGCTTGTTTGGAAGATAATTAACTTGAATTTTTTGTATCAACCAAATACCAAACTGCTCAGCTGTAAGAAGATACCAACTACCATCAAAAACATATTAAATTTTAATTTGTTACATATGATTTTCTATCTTGACTAACAAAATTAAACTATACAATAGATTATTGTATTGCTATTGGAGATACATAAGTATACCAAATTTCAAAGTTCTAGTTAGTCTGGAAGGTAGATAAAAAGCAATTGCAATATTATATATGGACAGACAGATACCACAGCTTGTTGAGAAAAATGTTTTAATAACCTGATATAAGTAAAGCATTTTGAATTTTTAAAAAACTCTTTTTTTGTAAAAATCACAGTTTCCACAATTTTTACAATATTCTTTTTATTTATCATATGAGATACATAAGTGTGCCAAATTTTTAAAGCTCCAGCTATTCTGGATTGTAGTTAATTTGAAACTTTTTCAACTAAATATTAAACTTCTCAGATGTAACAATATACCAAAACTATTACTAACATATATAATTCACTTGTTACATATAAAAGTTTCTACTTTGACTATAAAGAATTTACTATGGCTTATTGTATTGTCTTTGGAGATACATAAGTGTCTAAATTTCAAAGCTCTAATTAGTATTAAAGGTAGTTAAAAATCAATTACAAGATTTCATATGGATAGACAGCCACCACAGCAAGTGGAGAAAAATATTTTAATAACAAGATATTTTAAAACATTTTCTATTTTAGAAAAAAAACTGGATTTTTGTATATTTCACACTTTTCACAATTTTTACAATGGATTATTGTATTGTCACTGGAGATAAATAAGTGTGCCAAATCTTCAAAGCTCTAGCTAGTCTGAAAGTTAGTTAATTTGAAACTTTTGAATCAACCAAATACCAAACTTCTCAGTTTTAATAATCTATCAACTACCATCAAAAATATATAGTATTTTCTCTTGTTACATACAAGATATTTATTTTGATTATAAAAAATTTACTATAGATTATTGTATTATCATTGAAGATACATAAGTGTGCCAAATTTCAAAGCTCTATCTAGTCTGGAAGCTAGTTAAAAAGCAATTGCAATATTCTACCCAGACAGATATCACAGCTAGTAGAGAAAAATATTTTAACAGGATATAACTAAAGTATTTTAATATTTTAAAAAACTCTTTTTTATAAAATTCATAATTTTTATAATTTTTATAATAGATTTTTTATTGTCATGTGAGATACATAAGTGTACCAAATTTCAAAGCTCTAGTTTGTCTGGAAGGAAAATAAAAAGCAATTGCAAGATTCTATATAGATAGATAGGTACCACAGTAAGTCAACAATAATATTTCAAAAGGGATTAAATTAGGAAGGTGGGATTATAGGTTAGTTCATTTAGTTTCAAAAACTATCTTTCCATATCAGTCTCTCACTCAGTTATCAGTAAATGGTAGGTACTTTGGAGTTATGGTACCTACCTTATAAGGTAATAGGAGATTCTAGTTATATTCAATATTTAGAAAAGTAAATGAGGCAGGTTGACCTTGGGACAAATATACCATGCTGAGTTTTTTAGCCTGTGCTGGTTTCAAACCTGTGTCAATCAAAACCTGACCCAGAGTGGAGCAGGAACCACCCCACTATGCTACCACTCCTCTATATTCAATATTTAGTAAATAAAACTCTACATCTAAATTTAGAGTAAAGTGAGAATTACTGATATAGGACAGCTGAAAGTAGGAAGCATATTTTAATTGTGCTAACATATTAGTTTATCTGGTTTATCTCTACTATATTTCACAATTTGTATATTGATGTAATTAAAGGCTACAAATGAATTTATAACCAAGTTAGCCTATTATTATGAAACTATTGGGTTTGATATAGTTTAGTCCCACCATCTCACCCTTTACCCCATTTTATCCTGAAAATCCCTCATATAGTATTTATTCTTCCCTCATTATTTTCAATTCAAAGTAAATGAGGTGAACCAACCTTTGGACAAATATTTCACACCAAGATTTTTACCCTATACTGGTTTTGAACCTGTTTAAATCAAAACCCAACCCAGAGTGGAGCAGGAACCACCCCACTATGCTACCACTCCTCATCATTTCAATTTAAAGCAAGTATAAAAAGGCTTATACAGATCAGTAGATAAATGGGGGTTATCTATTTTGGGCTTTACAATGTTACAACTTATTAGGATTATATAAAAATCAGAATATCTAGAAAAATTGAGCCAGATTGCACTGCGAGATGGAGAGTGTTTTATTTTGGTTGACCATGGCATTCCAGGATAAGTAAAGCTGCTTGTACCACAATAGTTTATTTTTAGAAACCCAACTCCACGATACTATTCACATTTCTTAGTTTAATGAGGTTGCATGACTGTTAACATAATGTTCAGGTTGGACCATCTAAAGTTTCGTTTAGTCACAACTAATAGCGTAGCTCCCTCAGTAATTTTATATCCAATCATTGTAATGGGTGGTTGGACTCTATAAATTTGTAATCGATAAATAATGTTCTTTCATAACTGAAAGGTTAAACAAAAGCTATATAATTTGTGGGTAAGCAAGAATAAATTGGAAAGTCGATCATACCATTTATTTAAAAGTTATCTTTGATGAAGATAGATGGATAGATATTTAAGAAAGCTAGGTAGGAATAACTATATCGATGATTAAGGCTTTTATCGTTGCACTTGTTCTAAATACCAACCATGCCTTTATAGGGAACAAGTTACCAGCCGTAGTTGATCTAAATGCGATATTAGAGAATAGTTCGTGGGGACCGATGAGTTTGAATGTCAAAAGAAAGCTGAAGTTTGCAGAAACTATGGCCTTGCGTATTGGATTGGTTAAAATGAATCAGGTGGTGTGCTATAGGAAGGTTAATGGCGAAGGTATAATGAATCCTTGCTACTATGCAATCAGTATGGGGAACTTCAGCTATGTTGAGCTTGGAACTAAAAGCATTGGGTTTAATGGACTTAAGGAGGTTTATTCTAATGAGATACCAGTACTGAGTGGATTAACCTATGTGGAGGGGAGCCTAAAGGCTGGAAAGCGAAAGTTGGATGAGGGAGTTGATTTTTTAGCAGTTGCAACTTCTAACCCACCCTGTTCAGTTGGCTTCATTTCCCAATATGCCTTCATAAAGCCATCCCACACTCTAGTTGATCGAAATCGAGCTTTTCGCGAGCACTGGAGTAATTTGATTGGTTATTTGGAATCCAAATCTCATGTAACTACAACCAAATTTGGTAACTTCAAACTTAACGCTCACCATCGTCTCAGCCTCAACCTGACGCTACAAAAGGCGTATAAAAAGCTTTACCGTTTATTTAAACTTGAATGCACCCCCACCCTGAAGCCCATCGCCGTCGCCTGCAAATCAGCCAACTTACACGTTATCTACGGGAAGGCGGGTAAGGTTGCCTCCATGCAGTGGCTGGAAACTATGGACAAGATTATTCCCAAGCTCCATTCGGCCAAAGATTACTTTTCCTTACTTATCAGCTGTGCCAATATTCCCTTCAACAAGCTTCAGTATAACCAGTAATCTTCTATTTCTAGTTAAAAATAATCTAGCCTTCATCTTTAGCTAATAATTCTTAACATAGCTCTTTTTAACCCTTTCACTGTTTTCAAACAAATATCCCAATTTTTTGGCCCTTAAATTTGGCAAAAATTCCTTAGCCAAAGTTTACACTTTTTAACTAACTTTGAAAAGGGAGGAGGTTCTCAATTTAACCTGTATAGTTTTCTTCTGTTTGTTCACACATAACTCCAAAAATATTCAACCAATTTGAATGATCATCTTTTCAATAAAAAAGTCTGATCCCACTTCAGCCTTATTCCAACTGTGTAAGGATCAATTTAGTATTAGACCAGTGATTTAATATTATATAATAATTATTGAAAGTGAAAGGGGTCAATTGTGGGTCTAGTTCATCATTGATAACCTTCATTCCATCATTAGCAGATCAATAGCCTCAAATCATCTCTGTATAATTATTTATATTAAGATTTATATATCAACTAGCCATATTCCTATAGGATTTCAAATTGGCAACATCTCAGTAATTAACTGACTTTTCTCAAAGGTTTAAGTTTTTAGGTAACCTGCTCTTCCAGGCCCTCCTTTTTACCCTTTGGTTGTGTCAAGGGATTAATTCACTTAAACAAATAAATAAAGAAGACTTTAATAAACAATCCATGTACCCCTGAAAATATAGATTAGGATGCACATATCAAAAGATCACGTAAAGGACTTTATAATAGACCACATTTTGAGTCCAGAATTAGAGCTGATCCATCCTTGATTCATTTTAATCTTACATAAAAACTTTCCCATCTTTAAAGCGCCTGACTCAAGGAAAGGTGTCATAAATTTGACTATGTCCAAAAGCTGAGCTGGAATATAAAGTCAGATTTGTCAAAGGTCAGACCTTATACTTGTTAAATATCATGATGAGTGGTAGCCCAATTGAAAATTGTCATCTTCTCAGCTGGGATGGAAGATCAGCTTGGTTTGGAGATTGATTAATCTGAGGGATAGACACATTTTTGCTGGCTTGATTACCAGTGAGGCTTCTAGAATCAAGGACATGTTTACCATATTATGGATCTTCAGGCATATTCCATTGCACAATCATTTTATTGTAAAGTTACACTGCAGCATGATGATCAATCCTAACTTCAGCCTCAGTATGTGCAGAGGCATTCTGGAAGGAGTCTTAAAGTAAATGGACTTTATTAAATATTTATTCTATTCATCTGGATCAACACTCATTGTTGTCAATTCTGAAGTAAATTTTGGCCTCTCTATAGATTTTGTCAACTTTCTTATTGTTTATCTCAATTGAATCTTTGCTTCTCAGTATCAGGATTGCAACATTTTTAGATGACTTGCAGGATGAGGGTTCAATATCGTTTAACATATAGACTCTACCAGATCTTTTTTAGCAATGCAAGGCTCAGAAATATGAAAGCTATTGCCACCAAAAACTTCATAATGTGGCATATAAGCTTTTCCAAGTTTCATAAGCCATTCAGAAGATACTTTCTTGTTTTGGTCTGCTATTATTTTGGGTGATCTTGACTCCTTTGAATGATTAGCTGAGGTTGCATTACTTGAGAGATTCTGTAGAAATTTTTTTACCTCCTCTTAAAACACCAGGTAAATCTTGCCTGAAGTTTCTCCTAACAAAATGATTTTACCCTAGATGGAATTTTACTTTTCATCCTATCCTGAAGCAGCTGATCATTAGCTTCAAAAGTGCACCCTTGTGCTTTGCTACTTTGTCCCAATAACCAAACTGGCGGCCTCCAACTTATAATATGCTTTTTGGCCTCAGGTCCAAAATGATGTGATGTTTTATAAGTGGTAGGGGTAACTTAAACCTTAAGTAGGCCATCCTTCTACCTTTCAGCAATGTCACTGAAATTCCTCTTATGGCTACTGAAATTACAATCTTTCCATCTCCTTTTAAGATATAGATCAAAATTGTTATAGATATATGGTTTGCCAGTTCTACCATAATCTTCAGTATAAAAGAGCTTGTTGTCTCCACTTCCTTCATAGTATTGCAGTTTGCTGTCAACAACGTGTCTTTGTTATTGATTGAATTTGGCATAGCATTCTTCACCAAGACTTTTCGCTCTCTCCTAGTCATAACTTTCATCTTGATTGATGCCAAAGGCTGGATCAGGAAGTCCAAAATCATAATTCTACATCCTGTAAAGTCTCAGGATATCATTGATTTCTGCAATGCATCTAGCCTTGGAAACATCAAATGAATGATTTAAGTCCAGGGAAGCAACCCTGCGGCTGAATCAGGAGATATTCCCATTTTTGACAAGGGAGGGGAAGAGTCTGGTGGCCATCCCCCTCATCACTTGGGTGATTTAGCCCATTTGGTGGATGAGAGGTGGGTGACAGTGTACCTATTAAAGGCTGAATCATTTCCCCTATGTTAACCACTCATGAGTTATTACAGAGAATTCAGTTATGTGTAGGGAGGTGAGAGCAGTTAGGTGTCTCCATCAGCATGAGTTTGGTAGCAATCCTTCTCTCTTAGGATATCTCTGGCAGTTCAAGTTTCACTGATAGTAGTAAATTGGTTTCAGGTGTGGGAATTATGATCTTCCGTGGCCCCTTCATCATCAAAAATTGCAAGTCCACCCCTGATAGGGACAGATAAGACAAACCCCTTCCTGACCCAGTGGGGCCAGCTATCTATGGCATGGGCGTGGGAGCCCCCAGTTGCCTGACAAACAAAGTGATGCTAACTTCTAAGATAAACTGCTTCAGGAGTGGAAGGTTGGTGGCAAGGTTCAAGTGTGAGTTGCTAGGCCAGAATTGATCCAGCATCATAGAATTCTGGGATGCCAATCATATGCAATCAAAAATGTAATGTTATGCATAGCAGTAAGTGAAATTATTTGAACCTCCAATTTTTTAAGTTTATAAGGCTGTGGACCCTGACAGGTTCCGCTGTCACGCCAGCTTTATCCCTTTTCATCATTATAAGTTTAAATAAAATTCTTAAAAATTTCCACTTTTTTGGTGAGTTGGAGGGTTCTGTTGAAAACTTAGTGGCAATAATTTCCCATTTTGATGATTCATGGCTAGTTTTTTTGGCTGCCTTTTTCATTATTCATTCATCAACATAGATGGCTTCACTAGTGTATCCTGGCAGGGTTCTGGGTGGACACTCACCGGAAGTTCCAGGTCAGTCTTAATATTAACAGCACACTCCATAAGTGATCCCTTCTCATTAAATCACTTAAACTTTCCAGATGATGATCAGATGATTCAAGAGGTATAAAATTTTGAGGATTGCAGAACACCAAAATGGTGGCAAAAAGATCACTCAGAGATCTTGCTTGCTGATATCTTAAAGCTTCTTAAAGCACCTTGACCATTCCTCATCATTTTAAGAAATCCTCTGGCTCTTTCTGTCTCCTTATATTTTCTACATCTAGTGCCATTCTCAGTTCTCAGTTTTTCAAATGATCTTGGCCCTCAAAAGTTTATATGGCGAAGTTACAGGAAATATCACTCATGATCCAAAGAGCTGATGCTGTAAATCTGAATTGTATCCAAATGATGCACTCATTTTTGCTTTTTCCATTAATAAATATTTATTCTTTGACATCTGTGTAAAGAAGCTCTCTTACATCAGGGTCTGACTGACACAGCTTGAAGTATGCATTTAGAGTTGTATCTTTTGATGAAGTGTTCTCTAATGCCTACCATTCTTGAAATTCCATAAAATGTAACAATCTGATGATGAGACAAATGAACTTCTAAACTCTCAATGTAATGACTTTAGAAGTGCATTTTAAAACCAAGAAGAATCTAAGTCACTTCCAGAGCCATTACAATTCTACCATCAATGTATTTAGTAATTTCATCATGTTCATTGTTTTTTAAGTTGATTTCCATCTTTGTGCAATCATGACCTTTGTATAAATACGTATAAAGATACTTTGTTGCCTTCAGATTGGCACAAATCTTCACATTGATTTGAGCATTGAACTCTTTGAGAATAAACTTGTGTACAGAACTACCTATCAATTTTAATCCTAACTTCATTCTCCATGAAAGAGTTACAATCTCTTTGTCTGTAAAGAGGGTAGTCATCGACATTCTCTTGAGTTTCAGGGTTTAATTACTTTAGAAACTTTTATCAATTTCCATGCTACATACAAACAAAGTCATGGTTAAGTTCTCCACACATTCTATGAATTATGTGGTGGGTCATGATGCTTAAAGATTTGGTTTGGCAATCTTGTTGGGTATCCTAGCACAGACTACTTTATCAATCATTTCTCTTCCTCTGATATTGTCATCACTTTTCAGCATCATCAGTTTGTGGGCATGTGGAAGACCCTGTTTTTTCCACTCAAAAACGTAAATGAAGGCAAGTTATCTCCCAAAATGACCATCTTTGAGCATGCCTAAAAGAACTTTGAGTTTGGGGTGAAACTCTCTTGCCACCAAGTCTGGTTGGTCTTGAGGAATTTGTTCAGGCTTCAGTTCATTTTTTATCTTAGGTCAGTTTGGATTACAGGTGTGCATGATGAAAAGATCAGGTTTTCCATACCAGTCCATGATTTCCATAGCATTTTAGTAATTTTGTTGCATATACCTTAAACTGCTGTGTGATGTCAGAGGCAACATGCAGACTCTTCCAATCAGTATCTGGTGGTCAGCTGTATCTTGAGTAATTGCATCCATAAGTCATGATACTTTTCAATTCTAATTTTGCTTTAATTGACGAATATAGAAGAGTTTGTTCAACTCAAGCTCATGTAGGAGAGAACCAAACTTTGCTAAAAGAGCTTTCAGCCATGATATGAGGAGTGAATTCATGGTTGTCTCTCTCTATTAGCCTGTATTTGTAGAACTGCTACATTGTTATCTTGTTGTGAGATGCAGTTTGTCTTCATCCCATGCGAGTCATGTTTGGATCCACTCCAAGTTTACCTTAGGGAAAAGCAGAGGAAAGGCCATCAGATCAATGGTGAGGCTCATGTTAGAGTATTTGAGGAGTCCATGCTGGTTATGAAAACAATAAAGTTAGTATTCTGAGGAGGGTTTCCCACTTTCTCCTGTAAAGAAAATTGCAACCTCATTTGCATTCAGTCTATTGTATCTCCTCTTGTCCTTCTCTGGATGTTTGAAAAACATGAGCTTGACTATTTCAGTCTCCTCTGTAAGTCCGGGGGAACGTCCCCTCAGCATGGACTGGCATTTTCCAATTTCTAATAAAAAGGGTCTGAAGAGGGCGTCTGAACCCCTTGTCACCCCAGGGTGACCTCACCCATGTGATAGACAAGCGCTGGGTAGCAGCGCTCCCTCTGAAGATTCCTCCCCCGGTTTCTCATGCTTGCCTCCACCAAATTAGTTTGGCAAAATTGAGGAAATCTATGCAGAAATTATTTATAAATCATCATCCCCATGAGCTGGATGGACTTTATAAAGCTGATGGCATTAATTTTCAAAATCAAAGCCAGAATTGTCAGAAAAACAGCAAGACAAAATTAGACCGGCCTGCCAGCCTAGGTGCTGGAGCACCCAAATGGCAAAATAGAATTCCAAAGGCACTGCTGCTGATACAACGGATATGAAACTGGAAAGGAGTTTCGCCAATAACTGCCAATGAGCCAGAATCTCATAAAAACATGATAAAATACCAGATGAATATGGTCATAAACCCTGAGGGGTGTGTGAGTGTCAGCGGAAAAAGCAGTTTATTTTTACCATAAAGAAACTAAATTTTGGAAAAGGTTTTTTAATGGAAAATAAGGAAGAAAAAATGGCCAACAATTTTCTCAGTGCGATGCAACTGATTAAATAGTGGTCAATTGATGAGGAAATAAGCCAGGATTGGGTCCCTCAAGTTTGACCTAACCAGCGAATTATTAAGGAATGGGGGCAGATAAGCTCTCTGGGAACAGACATCAAAGGAATTGGTGGCAGGAAATGTCACTGTCAGTTTGACCTCAAATGCCCAAACTGAGACTCAAACTTATTTCCAGCAGTTAGCGTGATGGCATCTGGCCTGACAAGCAATGGGAATCCCCCAAGGCCACCCCATGTAAGGGCGGTCCCAATTGGTTGGGAATGGGTTCAGGATGCCCAACCAGCCCGTGCCCAGTCACTGGGCCATTCGTTTGGTCAAAAGTGTTGCATTAGCCGCAATGCCCAATTTGCCAGAAGAGAGCTTTGAATTATCATTTATGGTGTCCGATGCTGCTGCATGCATGTCAGGGATCATCCCTAACAATTTTGGGAGGGGGTTAATTTTGACAATCGCGGTGTTGGCCAAATCAAAACTGTCAACGATTCCAGCCAATGAATCAATATTCATTACTTTTGGACTATGTGGATACCGATCATTGGGCTTGTTTCCACTTGTTTTTGGACTGATCAACTTCATTTTGGTGATTTTGGCACAAATTTACCTGATCAAGTGTACAAGTTTGTGAGAGGTATATGTGGGCACTGGGGGAGGGATCCAAAGAGGGAGAGCTGTTACCCAGCACTTGTCTACCACGTGGGTGAGGTCGCCCTGGGTGACGAGGGGTACAGCCACCCTCTTTGGAGCCTTTTTACTTGGAAATGGGAAGAGGGCCCGATTGACACACAGGGGACGTTCCCCTGGACTTACATTACCCTTTCCTTTTTCCAAAGGAAGGGCACCACCACCAGGAAACTGCACAAGGGCCACATTTTTGTGCGCCTTGGGTAGTTTGATCTCCATTACCGTTGCAACCTTTTGGGGGGATGGGGGCGTTAGGGGTGGGATTTGTGAAATGCATCGACCAGCTCCATGCAGTTAGCGCAATCATGAGCCTTAACCCAACTGTTTTCATAAGCCAGATACCTTTTCCAGGCCATGAGATACTGGGCTGACCGCCAGGATTTGCAGGATGCTAAGATGGTTTCCACCTCAGCTTCTTTCGCATTCTCTATCACAATAGGTTCAGGTTTGGCAGGGATGATGCCCTTGAATGGGGACAACAGAGACACATGGAAGACGGGATGCTGTTTCCAATGAGCTGGCAGTTTCAACCAAAAAGCACCATTGCCCAAATCTTCCTCCACCAGGTGGGGACCTGAATGTTTGCTTGCAAACTTTTGGGAAGGTACCAGCATCTGCAGATGGCGAGTGTCCAACATGACGTGAGAGCCCACCACAATATCATGACCAGGAAGCCATTTGCGATCTTTGAACTGTTTATAATCATTGATAGCCTTTTTGAGGTGCTCCCATACTAAGGACTAGGTAGAACTGATATGCTCAACATGATCCGCAGCAGCAGGAGCCTCTTGGCGTATACAGGGACTGACCAAATAAAGAAGGTTATAACCTAACGTTGCTTTATAAGGAGAAAACCCCATAGAGGCGTGAGTACTGTGGTTATAGGCAAATTGGGTGAGAGGGAGGTCATCGGCCCAAGTATCCTGGGTGGCTGAAGCGTAACAGCGCAAATACTGTTCCAAAATTTGGTTAACCCACTTGGTTTGTCCGTCGGACTGGGGGTGGTAAGTGGTGGAATGACAGGTGGTGATTTTTATGATGGATAAAAGCTCATTCCAAAATCACACTGTAAATTGGGGTCCACGGTTACTAATGACTCCTGTAAGAGGCCAAACATCAAGAACACATGGCGTACAAAGAGCTGAGCGGTCTCTTCATATGTGATCGCATAAGTACAGGGAATAAAAAGGGAGAATTTAGTAAAGCGATCAACCACCA
This sequence comes from Massospora cicadina, assembly GCA_022478985.1. NCBI lineage: Eukaryota > Fungi > Entomophthoromycota > Entomophthoromycetes > Entomophthorales > Entomophthoraceae > Massospora > Massospora cicadina. The sequence continues at coordinate 43,593 of JAKSZP010006601.1, read as the reverse complement.
CCATCACTGCTGTAAACCCATTAGAACAGGGGATTTTAACAATAAAGTCCACAGATATCAATGTCTGTGGACCCTCCGCCTGTTGTAATGGTTGCAGGAGACCCTTCCTTCCTAAGCAGTCTGACTTTGCCTGAGCACAGGTAACACAATAGGCTATCCAAACTGGAATTTCCTTAGTTAAGCCCACCCAGTTATAGGTTCATTTTATCAATCCAATACATTTTTTGTTGCCTGGATGGCCGATTGTGGGAGGGTCATGATGCGCACAAAAATACATCAGCTCAGAAAAGAGGGGAAACCCAAATTTGCGATTTAAAATAGATGAGTCCCTCCACCAAGGAGTACAGAGAGTGTTTATGATTTTTAAGGTCAATTGCCTGAATAACTCCACCCCTTCAGGGTAGGTCATTTGGCTGGCTAAGACCTGAGCAACAAGTGGGACGTTGGGGTTAAGGGGTGGTGGAAGAGATGATGGGGGGAACAATTGACAAAATTTGGGCAGTAGGAATCACATTAATGAGGTCTGCTTCTTCAAAATCCGTGGTACAGTGGGCGGGATTTTGGCTGAGTTAATCGGGAAGTATGTTAAGTGCACCTTTTACAAATTTGTATTTGAAATTGAAACTGCACAAGTCCCAATAGGTTCAGGATTATTGATGTGCCAATTTTTGAGGTTTACAGAAATACAAGAGAGCTTGTTAATCCATGCAAACAGTTAACTCATGCTGGGCACCCTGTAACAGGTACCACCAATGAGTCAATGCCCATGCTCTGGCTGCTAACTCTTTATTATAAATGTCCCATGATTGGTCTGTAGATGTAAACTTCTGGGAAAAATAGGTGACTCAATGTTCCAAGCCCTCATGCTCTTGGAGCAGCACTGCACCTACTGCCACCAAGGAGGCATCACATGTGATGATATATGGCTTTTCAGGATCCGCGTGTTTCAGGATGGGATGGGATAAAAACACTTCCTGATTGACTCAAACGCCTGCTGGCATTCAGGCGTCCAACAAAATGGTACGTTCTTGCTGGTGAGGGGTGGAGTGGGGCCACCAACTGGGAAAGAGCTAGGGAAATTTTTTAGGAAAATAATGGTTCCCAAGAAACTTCATAATTGTTTTTGGGCTACTGGGTAGGACATTCCCAAATAGCATCTAACTTATTAGGGGGAATTGCGTAGCCATTATTAAGGATGAGGTTCCCAAGAAAGGTAACTTCCTCCTTATAGAACTCACATTTGGAAGGCTTAACAAACAAGCCCGCCTTATGCAAAGCAGCCACGACCACTTCCAAGTTGATAGCATGTTGTTTGGGAGTTGGGGAGTGAACCAGAATATTACCAATATAAGTGACCGTGCAAGTAAACTGGAGGTCACCCAGTACACTGCCAATCATACGTTGGAACATAGTGGGGGCATTCTTCAGCCTGAAGGGCATTACACTGAATTGGAAAATGCCTTGCTTCATCCAGATCGCTGTAAACCATTCTTGCCCTTCCATTATCCGAATCTGGTTAAAGGCATTGATGAGATCCAGCTTAGAGAACACCTGAGATTTGGCGATTTCTTGGCTTATCATCTGCTCTAAAGGCAGGGGGTAGGGATTGTGAACAGTGACTTTATTTAAGTGTCCGTAACCCATGCAGGGATGAAGGGAACCATAAGCTTTTTTAGCGAAGATGATGGGAGATGCAACTGGCGATATCTCCTAAACCACCCTTTTTTAACATATTGTCCAACCAAGTGTTGAGCGCAACCTCCTCCTCTGTTGTGTGGGGATACAATGGGCAGTTGATATTCACCATCTGTACCATCATACAGAATCCACAGTCAAATTTGGTGTGAGGGAGGAAATGGTCCACCTTTTCAGAATCAAAAATACTCCAGTAGCACATCAATTCTTCAGGAAAATTGGCCAGGAGGCCCGAAGGGGAAACAAGGGAAGTTATGGAGCTATGACCTTGAGCTTTCTTGAGAGTATTAACTAAAGGAAATTCTCTTTTAGTTTGATCATTGGCAAAAGACAACATATTTGACTCTAGATGAATCTTAGCATGTTGCTGACGCCACCAACTCCTAAGATAACCGGAAACACCAAGTTTGGCATTGCTGAGAACCAATTACAGAAGCTGAACTGGTGTATTGAGAATGCAACTGATCAGCAAACCAGGTATGAGGCTTGGGAGGCTGATGACGCACCCATCACTTAAGGACCTGCATCCATGTCAAGTTACAATTGTTGAGCCAGTTCAACACTCATAAAATTGCCCACAGCTCTCGTATCCATCAGGGCCTCAAAGGAGACATGATGTGACCCAACACTAATCTTCATGGGTAATAAGAAGTAGGCGAAGTTCTCTTTATTGGTAGTTGTGAATTATCCAGTGATACCAAAGAGATGGTAGTGGGGTCAGGGGAAACTGCTAGGTTCATAGGGGGAGTAAGCTTGTTGCAAGTCGGAATGTTAGATGCTACTGACATGACCACGATGGCCGCAGCAACTAAGGGGTGTGGATTTGACATTTTGAGTGGAACTAGGCTATTATGGGCAGGATAAATTTTCTCTACAACCTGGTTCAGCTGCAAAGAAGGGGCCATCGCTACGCCAATATCAATGAGAAAGGTGGAAATGGTTAGGAATAATGTTTGGTCAATTATGTCAGGCAAACAGCAAGATAAAATTAGACTGGCCTGCCAGCCTAGGTGCCAGAGCACCCAAACAGCAAACCAGAATGCCAAGGGCACTGCTTCTGGTATGACAGATATAAAAGTGGAAAAGAGTTTTGATAATATCTGCCAGTGAGCCACAATCTCTTACAGGCACATAATAAAATACCAGACAAATATGGCTGTTAACCCTGAGGGGTGTGTGAGTGTCAGCAGAAAAGGTGGTTTATTTTTCAACATAAGAAACTAAATTTTGGGAAAGGTTTTTTAATGAAAAATAAGGAAGAAAAATCAGCCAACAATTTTCTCAGTACAATACAACTGATTAAATAGTGTTCTATTGATGAGGAAACAAGCTGGGATTGGGTCCCTCAAATTTGAACTAACCAGCAAATTATTTGGGAATGAGGGCAGGTAAGCTCACTAAGAACTGACATCAAAGGAATCAGTGGCAGGCCGAGTCACTGTCAGTTTGACCTTAAACACCCAAACTGAGACTCAACTTTTTTTCCAGCAGTTGGCGTGATGGCATCTGGCCTGACAAGCAACAGGAATCCCCCAAGAACACCCCATGTATAGGCAGTCCCAATTGGTTGTGAACAGGTTCAGGATGCCCAACCAGCCCATGCCCAGTCACTGGGCCATTCGTTTGGTCAAAAGTGTTGCATTAGCCGCAACGCCCAAATTGCCAGAAGGGAGCTTCAAACTATCATTGATGGTGTCCAATGCTGCTACCTGCAAGTTAGGGATCATCCCCAATGATTTTGGGATGGGGTTAATTTTGACAATTGCGTCATTGGCCAAATCAAAACTGATGGCGATTCTAGCTGATGAATCAATTTTCATTCCTTTTTGACTATGTGGATACCAATCATTGGGCTCGTTTTTACTCGTATTTGGACTGATTGACTTCATTTTGGCGATTTTGGTGCAAATTTCCCTGATCAGGCATACAAGTTTGGGAGAGGTGAATGTGGGCACTGGGGGAGGGATCTGAAGAGGGAGAGCTGTTACCCAGCACTCATCTATCATGTGGGCGAGGTCACCCTGGGTGACGAAGGGTACAGTTACCTTCTTTAGAGCCTTTTTGCCTTAAAACAGGAAGAGGTCACAATCAACACACAGGGGGCGTTTCCCTGAACTTACAAAAATGTTCAAAATCTATGGGAATAAAGCCCAACGGGTGAGATTTAATAGTTGGAAGAGGACAAGTAATGAATTCTCAGTTATTATTACTGATGGTATTGAGCCATTGAGTTATATGGTTTCTGATGTCAAACTCACCTCAAAATCATTGATGACAATCCACAACAGCAGGTATCACCATTGGGTACTATTTCCAATAGTATAAACACCCATTTCAAAAATTGAGATTGGTGTTCTTTGGTACTCATTTGGCCAAACAAACGCTCCAGCGACCAGGCACAGGCGGGTTAGCCATCGCAGACCCTTTTCTGACCTATTGGGACTGCCCCTATGTGGGGTGGCCCTGGGGGATTCCCATTGCCCATTGGGCCAGATGCCGTCACACTAACCAACATAAACATATTAAAGCCTCAGGTCAGGCGTTCATGGACAAACTGATAGTGACTCAGCCTGCCACCAATTCCTTTGATGTCAGTTTAGCTTAGAATCATTTCTCCTCTCCCTCAAAAATTTGCTTAGTTAGATCAATTTTTGAGGGCCCAAATCCTGTATCTTTGACAAGCTGACCCAAATTAAACACTATTTAATCAGTTGCATCGCACTGAGAAAATTAATTGTTGGTTGATTTCTTACTTTTTAGTAACAATAAAATTCCCCACTAGTACCCAAATTTTTATTTTAATTCAATTCTTCTTGCCAAAGTCCCAATGGCACTAACATGGTGGCCCATTGGCCCTTATGTTGGATGGGCTATACCAGTTTTGATGGTCACACTTGCTCCTGCCATAGTCAACTGGATCCATCATGCAAGAAATTTCTGGGAATCTAATCCCATTATTCAAGATATCCGCTACCAGGATATTGGAATTCTGTGGTCTCACATATCTCACCTTCATGCAAGGATCTGCCCCCTTGTCTCTGCTTTGGTGATGAACCCTTCCATTGGAAATCCTGAAGCAGTTAGTCCTGCAGTGCAACCCCCTTCAGCAAGGCCTTAAGGGTCTGGGTTGTAACTGTTTGGTTCATTGCCAGTTTTATTTTCACACTTGCCACACATCAATGAGTCATTTTTGCCCAGCTTCCCACACCATACAACGTCATTTGAGCAGCAATGCCACCGGCATTCTAAATTGTTTTTGGGGTGTTTATGAATCCCAACCTGCAGGCCATTCAAAACTTCTTATTCCGTTTTCCTAACACTCTCAACTTGATCAATAACATCCTTATTCGTTTTGTAAGCCTTTGCATACAAATTGGATCACTGCAACATTGTGTCCAACTTTTTTAAACAGTCGCTAAGTATTTGTCATTCTTAGATCTTTCTATTCTCTCCTTGAGTTCTTTTTGAAAATCACCATAGAGATAGTCATATGCAGGTCAGTCAGTTGACATTAAGGGAGAGGTCATGAACTATATCTTGAGCCTTTGTACAGCATTAATCCACTTCTTCTGGCAAAACTGTAGACCTTAGCGTCAAAGGATACAAAAGTTGATGCGCTGTTGTAGTTGCAAATGTAATTGCTAAAGTTTTTGGCCTCTGAAGTCTGGCTGACAAAGATTTCTCATACTTTCTTAGGCATAGATCTGACAATCTGCAAATCTGGCACCTCAAATTTTTCTGTTGCCACAGCACATAAAAAAATATCTGCCTAGGACTCCTCTCCAGAAAATATTTTTGCCAAGCACTCATGGCTTCAGTCAGACTTTAAACCTATAGCAAAAGATGGTTTGCTGTCATTATAATTGGTGTCATAATAGACTTTAAGTTTCCTCTTCTTTGGTTGACCTCTGTATGTGTGCATTGAAACTTGGCCACAGCTTGTCAGTGTACTTCAGGATGTGATTCCCGATATTTTTCATCACTTTTTGATATGCAGTGGGTTTAATTTTAAAAATTTTATGCTTCTGGACCCACCAGTTAAGGCTGTGCATTGTCTGTCTGTCAGTCAGTCAGTGTTAAAGCTTTTTTAAGTAGATTTTATGGCTGAGCTATTTTGATATTTGGTTGACTCTATAGTTTAAGTGGTTTTGCCAAGCAGTTGGTAATTTTAGGTTGATTGATAAGCTTGATGGGTTTAGAAAACAGTTATTGATTAGTTAATTAATAAGTTTATACGTTTTGGTAAGTTGGTGGTTTTTTATTGTTTTGATAAGTTAAATTTGGTTTTATTAAGAATCTGGTGATTAAAAAATTTGTTATATTCATTTTAATTAGCTAATCAGTTTATCTATGATCTCATGCTTCTGTACCCACCAGTTTAGGCTGTGCGTTGTCTGTCTTTGAGTTAGTGTTAGAGTTTTATTAAGTAGATGGGTAGATTGACTACCATGATTTCAATACAAATAATTAAAATTTGTTTTAAGCTTTTTGCAATGATATAATCAAGTCTATCCGGTGATGAATGTCAGTCAGTCCGTTTTAGAGCTTTATTAAGTAGATTGACCACCATTGCTTCTGATATAACTCAAGTAAAAGTTAATTGTTTAGCTTTGGGTGAGAAATTTGGTGAATTATTAATAAACGTGACAATTCTCAACCACTCAGCCAAATACATTGGACCTATCAAACTTAATTTCAGTTGGTCAGTGGTAAACTTTTATTTAGTTGATATTTGACAATTCTTAACCACTTGGCAAAATAAATTAAAAACTATCAGACTTGATGTCAATCAGTGTTAAAGTTTTATTAAGTAAATTATTTAGTTTCTTGGTGAACAATTTGATGTATTATTTGATATATTTTACAATTCTCAACCACTCAGCCAAATAGGCTGAACCTATCAGACTCAATGTCAGGAAGTCAGTGTTAGAGTTTTATTAAGTAGACTGTTTAGTTTCAGATGAGCACTTTTGTGATTATTTTTATCCAACAATTCTCAACCACTCAGCCAAATAGACTGAACCTATTGGACTCAATGTCAGGCAGTCAGTGTTAGAGTTTTATTGAGTAGATTTTTTAGTTTCTGGGTGAGCAATCTGATGTAGAATTAAAATCTTTCTTTTGCTTCAATAACTAAATTGAACCCAAATTCAGATTTTTAAAAAAAAAACAAAAATGACCACTTGCTTGAGCTAAAACTTACCAATGTCAATGCAATTGACACCTGCTGCCCTGGCTTTAGGTGGTAGTGCGCTGCCATCTGGCATCTTTTGGCCGCTGCCAAAGCGCCTGGGATGGATCTGCTAGCCCTCTCAATGTTGCTGGGCGTTATGTCCCCCTCAGGACTTGGCCCACCACCTTGCAAGCTCCAGGTGGTGCTCCAGAGCCCTTTGGCGCTCCCATGGAGCAATTTGCAATTCAGCCTCCAGATCAAAGATGGGAATATCTTCCCATATGCAAGCATGGCAGTCTTTAAACCTGCCATCTTTATTGAATTCTACCCCTTTAAGGGGTACTTTGATCTTGGTTTCCATTTGGAAGCTAATGCAGCAGCAGCAGCCAAGCTGCAATTGATTTTCAAAAAAAAATCCCATCCTCACCATTCAAACCCAGCTCCCAGATGAGGCCACTTTGGTGGTCCAGTTTGCTGGGTTGCCCTCCCATCTCTCCCCCAAATGCCTCCACCACAAGCTCATGGAGGGTTTAGTCATTTACAGAACAGACCCCATGTTGCAGTTTATGGTTTCAAATGGGCAGATCATCTGGAAGAGCCTCACGCCTTTGCAACAATCTTCCCATTTCATTGTGATAACCATCTCATGATCTCCCCACACTGTGATCAAATCTGCCCCTGATCATCCATTCTGGGCGCATGTCAAAAATGGCTGCATCATTTTCCCCTTGTGCTTTGAGCTTGACCACTTGAAGTGCAAGTGCCCCATGGTTTCCACTTCCTCTGTTTCCGCTGCTCATCTCTTAGCGTTGGGTCCATGGCCATTTTGCCCCAATTTTTAATTGGGCTTGAGACTCTACCCCCAACCTTGGGGCAATGTGGTGCTGCTCCAAAAGCAGCAGCCAATCAAAAACTTAATTATAAAAACTTTTAATGAAACCTTAACTGGATTATGGAATCATGAGTTGATAGCTGAATCAGTTTCAGCTGAGCTGCTGTGGTTTACAGCATGTGGTCAATCAGCTCCTGCCACTGCCCCAATTCTGGTGGATGGCCCACTGCTGGCTTAATCCAATACATTTGAGGCTCTTGAATGGATTGATGAGGATGCATGGCCATACCATGTAAGACCAGATTTTGCTTTGGAGAAGCTCTCTTTTGACCCTCCTAATCTGTGTTCCCACTGTTTTTGCCCTCAAAACAGTTTTCCAATTTATAAAACTATCAGTACAAAGGAAGTTGAGGCTGCAGCTGCCCCTGCCAACACCCTACTTTACCAGCAAATTCATGGGGCAATGGAGCTCCTTGTTGAGGGTATTCCTATCCCTAATTTTCCCCACAATCTTGAGGAAGATGCAAAGTATGAACTTGAGGAGCTTGCTTTGGTGGAAGATGCACTTGTATCAAAGCAGCAAAAACTTCTTTTTTGACCCCAAGTATCCCAAAACCCACCAGCGCATCAAGTCATTCACTTGTGTACCTGATCTCATCCAATTCGCTGAGCATCAACTTGCTCAATACATTGAGGCGATGGAGACTGCCATCCTCATCAACAAAGAAAACCCATAATTATACCTTCTTATGCCTCATTTTGCTGATTCCCCTACTCCAATGTTGTCCACCATGGTCTGCCAGCTAAAGCAGGCACCAGACAAAAGTTTCCCCAAAGCTTCCTCACCTTCTGATATGGCTTCCTAAGCTGTTAGCTGAGGTGCCATATTAGGAATTTTTTATTCCTAATAATCCCTTTGTTTGGCCCATTTGCAAATAAAGATGTGTAGTGGCTCCCCCGTTTTGGGTTAGGCACCACTAGTGCTAAAAAATTTGATGTGATATTTGATATATTTGATAACTCTCAACCACTCAGCCAAATAGGCTGAACCTATGAGACTAACTTTTGTCAGTCAGGGTTAGAGTTTTATTAAGTAGACTGTTTAGTTTCAGATCAGCAAGTTAGTGAATTATTTGATATATTCAACAATTATTGACCACTCAATAAATAGACTGAACTGATCCTACTTAGTGTCAGTCAGTGCTAGAGTTTTATTAAGTGGATGGTGGTCAACTGTGAGTCTAGTATTTTTGGTAAATGGGAATTGATGGGCTTACAGCAATCAAAGCTATTGACTTAATTAAGTAAGCACCAAAGTAAATAGTAAAACCATTGAATCTGTCAAAACAAAAACTATATCAACTCAACTAAACCTAATTGAAGTTATCACAACCAATCACTAATGTATACAGAAACCAGTGAGCCTAATAATTAGCCAAATAGCTATTAGCTGCTTACCAAAATCAGCGAGGGTAATAAATTAATTGAATTAACATCTGTTTACTCAGAATTATTGAGCCTATCAAAAATTAATTAAATCACCATCTGCTTACTCATAATTATTGAGCCTATCAAGTTGACCAAATAACAGCAAACCGGTTGCCCAAAATGGTTTAAAGGTTACTGTTATACTCTAGATATTATTGATACATTATATGTTTAACTTTTTACAATCTTTTTATAATTGAGGAGATGAAGAACAGCCTAAGTTAGTTACCAATATTTGTAAAGACTTGTGCCAAGTTTGGCTAACTTTAGTATAGCTGTTTATGGGATAATATGTATGTTAATATAAATTGATAATGAATGTTAATTTTTCTATATAAAGGTAGTGAGGTTTCAAATATATTTTATAGAGTTAGGGTATTTTAAAAAAAAACCAGGAAAAAGGAACCGACCTTGAAAAATACATACAAATCTTTTGTGGAAAGAGAACCACCTTCAAAAATGGGCTAAAGATATCATTGAGGTTAACCTTAGGATAGATATACCCCACCAAGCTTGTTTTCTAGCTGGTACTGGGTTCAAACTTGTGAACAGGACCTGCACTTGGGTGGAGGCAGGAATTACCCTGCCAGGCTCACATTCAATCTATACTAAAAGGTATAAAATTATTGATAGAGGTATGGACAACCAATCAAAATACTTTTGAAGTTGGCACCATCTTCCAACCTGACCTATAGAACTTTACTCGCAGATACAAATTGGAGCTTAAATTGGATTGGGGTAGGTGTAAACTTTAAGCAACTAATAATATACAGTGCTAAGTATTCTTTTAAAAGGAGGTCCTTTCTTTCCATCTTTTTATCTTAGTGGGGCTAACCTGAAAGGGGAAATCCCCACATCTTTATCTGCAAATGTACCAAAGGGATTATCCTCCATAAAAAATCCTAATATGGTACCTTGGCTAATAGCTTAAGAAGCCATACCAGATGGGGATGAGGGATCTCTACCCAGGAGTAGCTTTGAGGGCGTGCGACAGGGCGGACAGAATAGGTGTGGGGGTATCGATTGCATGGGGCAGCGGTGATAAAAGGTAAAGTTAAAGCCAAGGGTACCTAAAGTATGCAGCGCCCCGAATATTGGGCAAGTTAAAGAAGATTTTTCTACTTTACTAGAACTAAATTTTAATTGGTATAGTGGAGACTCCAATCCGATAAAGTTAAACTTGGGTGGAGGGGGTTGATTAAGCCTATTTGGCTTGAATGTGACATCAAAATACAGCCTTGATAAAACCATCCGATTAAGTTGATCGGATGGTAAAAGATCTTGTAAAGGTTATGCCGACCAGGTTTATCGAGATGATCACCTTAAATATTGGGATCGATCGGTGGTGATTATTTTGGCCATCAACTTAAATCCCCAAAGGGTTAAATTATTATAATTGGTTATTATACCGAATCGGAGAAGATTTGGACTCAATGGGTTGATTTGATTGGTGAGTTAAATTTACAGAAAAAATATACATGTCGAATTGAGACCTCCACCTCTTTCGAAGTCGGTTAAAAAGCGGTTATAAAGTAGACTTAACCCCATAGAGATGGATGTTGAAAGGAATTCTACGGGGTGCCCTACGGGGTGCCCTACGGGTGCCAGGTTGAGACGAACCACACGAATTTTATGGCGCCGGATCCACCAACTTTTACATTTTATAAAGATCGTTAGGTTGATACGTCATCAGTTGGAACCCACCAAGTCCAAAGTATCTTTGATTCTGGTATGGTGGGGGATGTGTATGGGTTCAGGTTGGTTATTGCGTGGCCTTCCACTCATTTTATCGATACTCGTATGCGGGTTCCGGTGGTTACCGGGCAGGATTTCAGGTAAAGGTGTTTTAATATAAGTTAAGTTTAGGTGACCGAAGGTCGGATGGTCGCTTGCGTTCCATTTTGGGCATATATGGCGATATTAAGTTGGCGGTGGAAACTGGGTCGAACGTGTTACTTGACGTCTACGACTTTATCCCCGAGTCCCCAGCTTTGGTCCTTATCTGCGGTTTGCTGATGACTCCAGTTTGGGGATTACTATTAAAGTGGGTTTCATTAGAATTTATTACTACTTGTGGCTGGTACGTTACTACTACTCGAAACGGTGGAGGTTTACCGCCAGCTAAGGTGTAGCCTGTTAAACTTTGATTTCCGCTCAGCGGCTAACCGCTTACGCGCCCAAATCCTTCCAGAAGCCAAATTGGGTCCCTCCAACTTATACCCGACCATTGGTTCACCCTTTCCCAGCTCGAACCGAAGCCAATTAAAACCCGAGAAGCTATACTCGGTACCTATCCTGGTAACCGAAAACCAGCGCTGGTTTGGTCGCTACGGTTGGCAACCCCCCATCGAACCGAACGACCCGCCCGCTTGGTAACTACCCTATTGTGCCGCTAATCTATAGGGTCAACGCCATTAACCGGAGAACTCACCCCAAGGCCAATTTGAGCTCCCTCCGCCCGTGACGCGAGACCTGCGGCCCGATGAGGGCGGGTGCGACGGGATGCGCGTATGCTTTTACTGGGAGTGGGAAGCCCAAGCTTGGACCCGTGTTTTCACATCCTTAACGGATGATGAGGGCTGGAGCTATGGGACCCACGGGTGGACCCACTTCACCTCCCAACCGAGTTCCCTATGGGGTTTCAGGGTTCGCCCAACGCGCCGCCGGACTTGGAAACGTCAGGCTGCCCTACAAAGGTTGATCGTCTAGCTAACTGCCCCAAGTAAAATAGGCTTGTAACGTTTGTTCCGCTGCACGATGCCATCCACCCTATCGACATTTGTACCAGCCCTCCAATTCGCCCTCCCGTATCGTTCGGCGGCTGGCTGAAGATGCGTGTAGTATATACCAGTTCCCCCTACTTTAACCCTCGCCCCGATCTGTCCAGCTCGCTTAAATAAAACGTGCCGACAGTTAAACCGGGTTGACAATTTTAATCAACCGCTGAGTTAAAAAACTCCGCGGGTAAAGCCTTTACCCCTTATCAAAGTATCGATTTTAATCAGGTCGAAACCTCCCTTCAGCTTAACTTTAACTTCATTACCAATGCCTCAAAATACGTTGCGGCCTTTATTATACCCTAGTGAAGTATCCCGATCACCCGACGGTGCGAACCGATATCACATTGCCAAGTGGTTACATTTTTTTAGTTGGGGTAAAGCGCCATGATATTTAGCTTTAAAGGTTCAGAAAAGCATCGGTTTAGCAAATGGATGAAAGATCATACTGACGGTAAGCTTCGGCCGGTTAAAGTTCAACGGCAAGTTATTTTGGAACCGGGGTTAGTATAGGGAACTTGATACGCGGCAATCAGTTTTGGTTACCGAAGCGATATGGTTTAAATCATCCCAAGCCCTCGCTAAAAGTTACTGAAGCGATATGGTTTAAATCATCCCAAGCCCTCGCTAAAAAAGTGTCACCCCTCGGATTTAAGGTAAGGGGATATCAATCCCACTCGTTGACACAATAGAGGGTTATAAAAAAGTGGGTGCAAAGATTTAGTTTAACCTCCCACCCTATCGAAACACTCTCATGCCCACCTCCTAGTAGTGAGTTGGAAGGTATGTAGTATAGAACTGATCTGACTTTACTCCCATTAAAAACCACTCAAAAGCTGCTGAAAGAAAGCGTGGGATAATCTCGACCAAGCTGACATGGACAAATTTTCCAGGTGACGAGCTAACCTGTGCACATCGGTATCTTTAACTTAACCTTAAGCCATACCTTTATATGTTGAGGCTTTTTAGGGTCCCAGGCGGTCTACAGTTAAACGTGGCCCGTGGCCCTTCACAAGTTAAACCAGCGATTTCTATCCTAACCTTGAACAGCGTTGATAACCTGGCAGAGTTAAAGACATGCCGGAGCTTCGGCACAGGGTGCCAACCATATATTTTAGTCCAAGGGGTGGCAAACCTCGCAACCGGTATTAAAAACGGTGGGAGTTCATCGCCGGTTATATCTTACTTATTGATTTATCAATAATGAGAGTTTGGATTTTGTGGCCATTTTGTTAAGTAAAGACGGGTGGTAAAAAAGCCTCCCACCGCTATAAAGTTGCCCCCCAGTATTTAACGTAAGTTGGGGGCTAAAGATGGGGTTAGGTGTGGGCTATAGATAAACAGAGTCACTCAATTTGATATATAATAAATCCCCCAATTAATACTCTCAAGGATCTTTTTGCCTCATCGAAGCTTCCATTGTGGGGGTTGGGTCATCAGGTGGGATGACATAACCATGGTAACATTTTAATGTAGTTTCACCCATCAGCTGTCTCTATTTTCACCTTGGCCAATTACCATACTTTTTAATGGCCAATTGGTGGGCAAAATATTTGCCCCTCCCGAAACCCGCTTCAGGCCTATAAATTTGGGTGGTCTTCTCTCAGTACCTCGCACCAAATCCAGGCTGGTGCTCAGGTGGAGTTCCAGCTCAGGTGGCCTAATTCACCGGAGGTTTGGGGGAGTTGGCGTATCAAAACCTAAGGTATGCAGCCAGAGTTTAGGAGTAGGATTAACCTGACTTGAAGGGTTCCTCAGAGAATCGACCAGGGGATCTTGTATAATACTTAACTTATTCACCATAATAACACCCTTCCCACTTATTTAACCATGTAATTGTTGGACGGACTTAAGTAAACTTGACCTTTCAAAAACTTCTTTACAGCCTAGTAAGGTAAAAGTTTGCTTTTAGTACCTTATAGAATGGATCATTAACTTGATAGATATGCCACATGCAGTCCTATTCAGATTTACACTCTACCTTAATACTATGCAAATAGATTATATACCCTCCCGTACTATTATAAACTACACCTATAACCCCAATATCATAACCCTTTCCAAAGTAAGTGCTGGGTAGTAACTTTTTAACTTAAAGCTAAATCTGAAGTAAAACTAAACCTAGAGTGCTTCAAAGTTTCAATCTGATATCATCAGGGCCAATCCTCAAAAAACGATCCATGCTAATCTAGGATCATTAATAGAGGGAGCTAGATAAGGTTAGCGGAGCCTCCTCATGGTGCAACTGTGGAAAGCCCGTTGAAACATGGGCAATCAATTAACACTAGAACCTAGAGAGGTGCACTGGTCAGGACCTGTAGTGGCCTGAAAGGGGTGCAGGACGATAGTGATGGCTGCGCTGTCCTGTTTTTATAGGTGTTGACCACTCCCTGAAGGGATAATATGTGCAGGAAGGGGGAGTAAGGGTCAAGCAATATAGGTGTTGACCACTCCCTGAAGGGAGAATATGTGCAGGAAGGGGGAGTAAGGGTCAAGCAATATAACCTGTCACACTGCTTCCCCACAAAGCTAGGGGTAGACCTTAGGACAAGGGAGGGGAAAACCTGGTTGGCTGCAATTTAGTATTCCTTTCTACAATATGTGCTGCAGTTTGGCAGGTTGGCCTGAAGCTCAGCTAGCTGCTATTCAGTTAGCATGAGCTGGCTTATGGCAAATATGATCATACAAGGAAAGAAAGTGTGATCTAAAAGAACCTCCAGGTTTCCCTGGACAAAAAGGGGCTAAAGAGCAAAACTCTACTGAAAAAGCAGGTGACAAGGGTAGGGCCTCAGCTCCTCCCCCTCAGGGCATTAAACCTGGGGGTCATCAGGTCTTGTCTCTCATAAGGATGATATGAGGCATATTTCCTATCCTGGCTGGTGCAGACAATCTGCCAAGTACTTAAACAGGGTAGGCAATGTCAATTTAAGAGTGGTGGGAGCTGCACCCATTCATGGTCAGGTCTACATTGGGTGGTGCTCAGATCTGTGCAGCCCTAGTATAGTGGGGTGTAAGTCCTGAAGAATGTCCCCTGTGCATAAATCAGGCTCTTTTCCTGTTTCCGAGTAAGAAGGTACCAAAGAGGGTGGCTGTACCCCTCGTTACCCAGAGTAACCTTACCCATGTGGTAGATGAGTGCTGGGTAATAGCCCTCCCTCTTCAGATCCCTCCCCCAGTGCCCAACTATACCTCAGCAGAACTAGTACATTTAATTGGGAAAATTTGCACTGAGATTGTCAAAATGAAGTCGATTGGTCTAAAATTGAGTGGGAACAAGCCCAATGATTGGATACCATATAGTCAAAAAAGGACAAAGACTGATTCATCAGCCAGAATTGTCAAAGATTTCAATGCAGCTAACACCATGATCATAAAAATTAACCCCCTCCCAAAATTGTTGGGGATGATCCCCAACATGCAGGTAGTAGCATTGGACACCATCAACAAGGGTTCAAAGCTCCCTGAAGAAAAATTGGGCATTGCAGCTGATGCAACGCTTTTGACTGAATGAATGGCCCAGTGACTGGGCACAGGTGGGTTGGGCATCCCAAACCCTGTTTCCAACCAATTGGGACTGCCCCTATGTGGGGTGGCCTTGGGAAAACCCGCTGCTTTTTGGGCCAAATGCCATCATGCCAACCATCATAAATATAGTCAAGCCTCAGTTTGGGCATTTGAGGTTAAACTGACAGTGACTCAGTCTGCCACCAAATCCTTCAATGTCAGTTCCAAGTGAACTTATCTGCCCCCATTCCTGAATAATTTGCCAGTTAGGTTGAAATTGAGGGTCTCAATCCTGGCTTGTCCCTGCATCAATTGACCACTATTTAATCAGTTGCATCACACTGAGAATATTGTTGGTCAATTTTCTTTACTTTCCTTAACAATAAAATTTTGCCTTAAAAAACTATCATTTTACTTTTTTGATATCCTTCTGGCTGCATTCCTGATGGCTTTGCTCTGGTGGCCCATTGGCCCATATATCAGATAGGCTCTACCAGTACTAATGGTTACTATGGCCCCCACCATCATAAACTGGATTCAGCGAGCTAGATACTTCTGGCAATTTAACCCAGTCATTATGAACTTTTGCCAACAATACATTGGGACCTTGTGGCCTTACATCCACCATCTTCAAGCAAGGATCCACTCCCTTGTCTCCCCAGTTGAATTAAACCCACCTACCGGTGACCTTATTGAAACTATACCTGCAGTACCACCCCTTCAGCAAGACCTCCAGGGTCTGGGGCGGCCTCAATTTGGTTCATTCTTGGGTTGCTATTCACTATTATCTTGCTCCAGAGCTTTATCATTTCCCAATGCCTAGCTCCATACAGCGTTGTTTGTGCAGCAATGCCTCTGGCATTCTGGCTTGCTTTTTGGGCGCCTACGCATCCCAACTGGCAGGCTGGTCTAAACTTCTTCTGCCATTTTAATGACATAATTGACCAACCATTGTTTCCAGCCACTTCCACCCTGCTCTTCAAGGTGGGTGTTGCAGTGGTTACCCTCTACCAAATGAATGTGCAATCTGTAGTCTGCTTTTTGTTGTTCGTTTGGTCACTTGCCAATTCTTGGGAGTAGTATCTGCTCTACCCTGGTAGAATTTCTTCAGGGTGGCCAAGCCACGTGGATTACTACCCTATCCCTCCTAATGGCTTAGAGAAAAGTTCACATGTTCCATCCTGAGAGATAGTAAATCAAGTTCTCAACGCTCTAGCTGAGGTGCAGATGCACTCAGCAATTGCTCTTAACAACGCTGCTGAGTTATCTCATGCCCAATAAGGGGTCACTTTATTGGACACTGTGGAAGGGGACACCCATCGGTGGGTTAGAGGCCTTCTGCGCTCTTCCTCACAAGCAAGAGATCCCACTTTGCTGATTGCTATCATATCAGCTGCCCTGAAATCTCCTGTGTCACGCTTGGACCACTTATTCAGATTGCTCTATACTATGGCCAAAGCCCTTAGTTTGGCTTCTTTGATCTCTACCTTCTGTGAACTGGCTCCTGCACTAGACCTCTCTAATGATATGCTTCAGGCAATCTTTAGAGCAGGTTTGATTCAGTTTCTGCTCATCACAAGGTTTGGTCCACCTCAAAGGGAACAGTAGATCAAATATGTGCATTTATGACTACTTTCAATGCCTTCCCTCGCCATGCTTTCCACTATCAAAAGGGAAACTTTATGATAGGATTACCCAATGATGATGTGGACATAGTGTCTATCATCAAATCAGGGATAAGTTCCATATTATGAGCCCGTTACTACCCCTGCATCAGAGCTGGCTGATCCCAATTCACCTATAAATGAATCAGTAAAAGCCCAGATGGAGAAAGCTGGTTCTCAAGCCCTTATCCTATTCATCTTTACTCCAGGAAAAGCTCCTGACCTTTCCCCCAATTTGCTGGCTATTTCTTCAGTTGCAACAGAAACACCCAAATCTTTCAATAAACAGAATTTCACTTATTTCTTATTGCCTATGAAGATTAGTATCAGATCCCACCATGTCTCCTTTGAGGCCCTGGTGGACACCGGAGCTGTGGGTAATTTCATGAGTGTCAAGTTAGCCCAACAATTAGAACTGGACATGGACGCAGGTCCATTGGTGATGGTGGCTTCTTCTGCCTCCCAGACATCATATGTTGTCTATCATCCAGTACCTTTTTGGTACATCAGTTTAACTTCTGTGATTGATTTTCCACTATGCCAAACTTGGTGTTTCCAGTGATCTTAGGAGTGGGATGGTGGCGCCAACAACATGTCAAGGTCCACCTGGAGTCTAACATTCTGTCATTCATTAATGATCAACTGGATGGTGAATTTACCCTGATTGACACTTTTAAGAAAACTCAAGGTCACAGTTCTATCACTTCCCTCATCTCTTTCTGTGGGCATACCTTCCAATTTTCCAGAAAGTTTGTTATGCTATCAAAGTATTTTTGATTCTGAAAAGGTGGATCATCTACCTCCTCACACTAAATTCAATTTGGGATTTCATACAACAGTGGAGTTGGTGAGTATCAACTGTCCGTTGTATCCTCATATAGTGGAAGAGGAGGTTGCGCTCAACACTTGGTTGGACAATATGTTGAGAAAAGGGTGGTTGTTTAAGGAGATATCACCAGTCGCTTCTCCCATTGGCTTCACCAAAAAAAGCCAATGGTTTCCTATGTCCCTGCATAGACTACAGACATCTAGACAAAGTAACGGTTCACAACCCCTACCCCTACCTTTGGAGTAGACTATAATCCAAGCAATTGCTAAATCTTGGGTGTTCTCCAAGCTGGATCTTGTTAATGCTTTCAACCAGATTTAGGTGATGAAAGGGCAAGAATGGTTAACAGCGATCTGGATGAAGCGAGGCATATTTCAATTCCATGTAATGCCCTTTGGGCTGAAGAATGCTCCCAATACATTTCAATGTATGATCAATAGTGTACTGAGTGACCTGGTTTGCTTGCGCGGTCACATATACCAATGACATTCTGGCTCACTCCCCAACTCCCAAACAGCACGCTTATTAGAATTTCGTGAGAAATTACAATAAAAAGGTGCTACAAAGGCTATAAAATTATTAGTTTCATGGCTATAGCAAAGATCAATTTAAGTGCAACAAAGTTATCAGTTCTGTCGCATTGGTTAATGTCAACTGAATATACAGAATACTGTATGAAAATAACCCAAAATTGAACTATGTGAGATGAGAATTGAGGTACTTTATTAATTAAAAACCAGAGATGTTTATAGGGAAAATTTAGTGGTTCTTTGCAAGGATTTCCTTGATTCACCTGAGGTAAGTTCTTTCCTACCAGAGGACCAATATTGTTGATTATCATTATTATTATAAGATTTGTGATGATAATATCTAATAGAGCTCTAGTTAGATGCATTCAACCTTCTTAAATGCCTAGCCCCTTCAAAATGATTATTAATTTTGAATTTCTTGGCCATCTTGAATTACTGAGTTTATTTGGGTTGATTAAATTCACCCATCATAGGAGATTGATAACTCTGAAGAGACTTTCTTTGGTCAAATTGAGAATAGGAAATATTTGTTTTAGATTCCTCAATCTTATTAGACTGAGATATCAAATCTCGATCTAGAATAATTTTGCTCATCTCGATTGTATCTCTAATAATGCCCCCCTCAAGATCTTGCCTAGGGGGCATATACTTGAGAAGAAACCTACTATGCACTCTATTGATAACAGTATCAGTATCAATAGTGGTAATGGAGTATTCCATACCCTGACAATAAATAATCCAATAAGGGCCAGCCCATAAGGTATACAATTTGTGAATCCTTCCTCCCAGCCTATGGTGGTAAAAAAGTACAAGATTTCCAATTTGATATTCTGGTAACATAGGTCTACTAGTGTTAGTTCTGGTACCTTCCTTCAAAGGGATAGCAGCAAGGGAACTTGAAGCTAATGCTTGTAATTGGATGATTTTATCAGCTAATCTCCTCATAGCTAAATTGGTAGTTTTTGGGGTAGCCACTGCAAGTATAGGTTGTACACTCAAGGGGAGAATAGGTTCATGATCATATAAAGCTTTAAAAAGAGACATTCCAATAATATGATGATAGCTAATTCTGTAAGCTAATATTGCACTAGGTAGGTAAAGGTTCCACCTACTAGGATCGTTGGAGGCCATTTTTCGAAGAATGGCTACAAGAGTACCATTAGCCCTTTTGACTGCACCATTAGTTGAAGAAATATAACGAATCATAAAGGACTGATAAGTCCCCATTTGTTTGGTAAGCTCAGTCACCATCTGAGAAATGAAATTGGTCCCATTTGTAAGTCCCAGGGAACGTCCTATGGGCGTCAATCAGGCCATTTTCCCATTTCCAAGCAAGAAGGTACCAAAGAGGATGCTGTACCCCTTGTTACTCTGTTGGACATTTACCTTTTTGACTTAAGGAAAAGAATGTTGGAAGTATTAGCGCTCCCAAATCTGCTATTATGATTGGCCCATCTCCTGCCCAATCAACAAATAATATTGTGGATATCAATGATATAAGTATCCATGGCAAAAAGACCTTGGCGGATTCTCAGTGGAATCCTAACCAACAGAAAAACATGATTTATCACAAAAATTGGCTTAAAAAGGTAAAAACTAATAATAGGATTATTCCAACTTTTTGGTCAAATTTGAGGAGTTCAATATCGCACGGATCTGAACCTCTGCAAAGTGAGAAGATTTTATCCATCGATGATTGGGTGCAAGATAACCAATCATTACCATCTGAGTCTAACCACCGCTGAGGTGCAAAGATTTTACTTGATGATGATAGGGTAAAAATTAGCCAATCATTACCATCTGAGTCTGACCACCACCAAATTACCCAATCATTACCATTCAAATCTGACCACCACCGAGGTGCAAAGATTTTACTCAACAATGATAGGGTAAAAATCTACCAATCATTACCACACAAGTTTGACCACCACTGAGGTGAAAAGATTTTACTCGCTGATGATTGGATATGACTCATCAAATCATTACCACATGGGTCAGTTTTGCATAAAAATTTTATCTTTGATCTGATAGGCCAAAAGCCTATATTGCCTAATTTAGACAACTGTGCTTTACATTCTTTTGCCTCAAATATCAATGGTCTCGAAATCTGAACTAGTTTAAATAGGAAAAACTAGTATTGAGAAAGGGACCTTTCCTGGTTTTGCCACGCTTATAATAATAAAAAACATAAAAAACTTTAATAAGTGTTATTTTTTACTTTTAATAAAAAGTAAATATCTCACTTTAATATATTTATCTGTGGCATCCATTGGCGGATCCCACAAATTGGTGCTCACTACAGGGGTCGAGCCCCCTGAATGATTTGATAAGTATTAATAAAATGGAGACTGTCAATGTGAGCAGCTCTCCTGACTTGCAATTAGTTGCTCTTAAGAAGCAACTAGCCAGCTCTTTCTCCCATATTAAAGAGCTATAGCAACAGCCATTCAAACTACCTATGAAGGACAAATACACCCCGGGTGAAGGGAGTGTTGCCTCCTTCTTGTACGTTTATGAAGCTGCAATGGATTGCGCTACTGACAAACAAAAAGTTCAGTGCATTCTTCCCTGTTTAAGCCGCCAAGCTCAAGAGTTGATTGTCCCTCACCTGGATCCTCAGCACACCTGGCCAGAGGTCAAGAAGGCCCTCTTGGCTGAATTCAGATCTGAGCAGAGCTTACAAAGGGAAAAACAGGCTTTTATGCGCCTCACCATGTATGAGGGTGAAACCCTCTTTAGTTTTGCTGAGCGGTACTATCTCACCGCTCAAAGGTTGGCCACGTCTAACCTGCTTACCCTGGATGACGCAATCGCCGCCTTTGAACAGGGCTAGCTTCACAACCTTCTCTAGCCAGGCATATCATCTCAGTAAAACGCCACTTTACCACCTTCCAAGACATAAAAGAGGCTTTGTTAGACGTGGCCCATATTCCTTTATGTGCCCCTACCTATGACGAGGAGGTGCCACCATCCGCTTTAACTTTTGAAGAGCTGCTGCCAGTTGAAACGCTGGATGTAAGGCCCCCTGTGCCTATTCTCCCCACAAAACCTGCTGCTTCAGTGCGACTTAAACTGGACATTCCTCATTCATGCAAAGCGGAGATCCCTACTGTGGTTTCCTCTTCAGCTCAGCTAGTAGGTGCGCGTCCTAAGGGCATATCCTCCAGAACTACTGAGGTTGAAAAAATGCTGATTAAAGCCAAGATAATCACTCCTCCTCTTGTGACTGTCTCCCTCATATCAATTACAACCCTGCCCATGGTTGGGAATACCCCTGAGGCTGACTCTGAGGGGGTTATGATAATATTAGGTACTACTTGTTGGGAGCTCCCGCGGAAGTGGAGGTCCCTGATCACCTAAACGCTGGAGAAGTAGATGAAGCCACCGTACCTGAGGAAACTTACCTCCGCCAAGTTCTAGGGGAGCCAATCGTTATCAATACTGCCAGTGATGCAGATGAGGTGTTGTCTCGCATTATTCGCCCTATCCAGCATGGCCATATCATGCAGTCCATTCTGGAAAATCACCCCAAGACCGCGTGCAAATTAACCTCATCTTTTCATCTTAAAGAGGTCTTAGCGCTATCGCCCACTTCTGGGGGAATACTCACAAAGGTCAAAGTGGTCATTTAAAAAGTTTGGGTGATGGCTATCTTAGATACAGGCTCCCCGGTGAACATCATCTCCTCCAAGTTGATGAAAAAGATCCAACTTGCACCTGACTTGGAGTACAACTAAGACTTTGGAACCGCTGGACCCAACAACACCAGCGCACTTGGCGCTTACTCATCGCTTCCCATTTGTATTGGGAAGCTTATTCTATTGGCCCCCACAGTGTCTTTGGATAATAACAATTATGAGATGCTCATAGGTACTCAGTATATGATCGAGTATGAAGGCATCATCAACATGAAACAAGGGTCTTATCTTTAATGAACTACGAAGTTCTATTAGTCTTATCCAACGAAGAACTCATCAAGAATGACGACACCTGCCTAGTTGAACACCCCTCTCCCACTTTGCCTTTACATTATGTCACCTCCAGGCGTAACACTAAGAAATTGCACAATTCAGTGAAGGCTAGTGATGGTATTCCAATTTTTGCAGAAGATGAGGTGGTGAATAAGCCAGAAAAAGTTCAGGCTCCCAAAGTACAGCCTAGAAAAGAAAAGTCTACTGCTAAGCCCATGGAGGCAGCCAATTCTTGTCCCAAGGCTCAAGAGAATCATTCTACCAAGGATGCTATCCCTTGCAAACCTTGGTATAAACCTTCGCGCACTAAAGATGAAGAATTATATGCTGGAAAGTCTAACCAAGCCAAAACAGTGACTAAAAAGGGCCAAGCTACAAATGAGCTCCAAGCTCCTTTACCTTCTTATAAATTGTCAGAAAAGGTTCTATATTACCATAATCGCACAACTCCCCAAAGTGGCAAACTTGGATCAAATTGGGAGGGGCCATATACCATCATACATAAGAGAGGAGATGAGTATTCCATAAAGTCTTTGGCTACAAGAATTATCATAATCTGGGTACATGGCTGCTTCCTTTGACCCTAAACCTCTTCCAACATTCTTGAGGGGGTAATGTCGGACATTCACCTTTTTGACTTAAGGAAAAGAATGTTGGAAGTATTAGTGCTCCCATATATGCTATTGTGATTGGCCCATCTCCTGCCCAATCAACAAATAATATTGTGGATATCAATGATATGAGTATCCAAGGTGAAAAGACCTTTGCAGATTCTTGGTGGAATCCTAACCAACAGAAAATATGATTTATCACAAAAATTGGCTTAAAAAGGTAAAAACTAACAATAGGATTATTCCAACTTTTTGGTCAAATTTGAGGAGTTCAATATCGCACGGATCTGAACCTCTGCAAAGTGAGAAGATTTTACCCATCGATGATTGGGTGCAAGATAACCAATCATTACCATCTGAGTCTAACCACCGCTGAGGTGCAAATATTTTACTTGATGATGATAGGGTAAAGATTAGCCAATCAAAACCATCTGAGTCCAACCAATGCCAAATTACCCAATCATTACCATTCAAGTCTGACCACCACCGAGGTGCAAAGATTTTACTTGACAATGATAGGGTAAAAATTTACCAATCATTACCACATGAGTATGACCACCACCAAGGTGAAAAGATTTTACTTGCTGATGATTGGATATGACTTATCAAATTGTTACCACATGGGTCAGTTTTGCCTCAAAAATTTTATCTTTGATGTGATAGGCCAAAAGCCTATATTAACTAATTTAGACAACTGAGCTTTACATTCTTTTGCCTCAAATATCAATGGTCTCGAAATCTGAACTAGTTTAAATAGGAAAAACTAGTATTGAGAAAGGGACCTTTCCTGGTTTTGCCCCGCTTATAATAATAAAAAACGTAAAAAACTTTAATAAGTGTTATTTTTTACTTTTTAATAAAAATTAAATATCTCACTTTAATATATTATTTGTAGCATCCATTGGTGGATCCCACATACTCAAAGCGATCTCACTCACATGGTAGATGAGCGCTGGGTAACAGCCCTCCCACTTTAGATCCCACTTCTGGTACCCACACTCTCCTCAGCAGAACTGCTACAAGGAATCAGTAAAATCTGCGCCAAGATTATTGAAATGAAATTGATTGTAACAATTCAATTGGCAATCAGCCTGATGCTCAGATTCCAAATGGTTGAAAAAGTATGAAGACCAATCTATTGGCTGGAATGCCCAACAGTTGCAATTCAGGTAACACAACAATCGGAAAAATCTCCCCCCACCCAAATTTGTTAGGGATCACCCCCAATGGGCAGGTAACAGTATTGGACACCATTGATGAGGTTTCAAAGCTTCCTGTTGGAAAATCAGGTGTTGCACCTGATGCAATGTCACTGACCAAATGAACAGCCTAGAGACTGAGCATGGGCAGGTTGGGCGTCCTGAACCCGTCCCCAACCAAATGGACCCACCCCTATGTGGGGTGGCCTTGGGGATTCCCAACATTTGTTGGGCCAAACACCGTCATGCCAACCATCTGAAATGTAGTTGAGTTTCAGTTTAAGCATTCAAGGTCAAACTGACAGCGATGCGGCCCACCGCTGAATTTTTTGATGTCAGTTCCCAGGGAACTAACCCGCCCATTCCTGAATAATTTGCAGTTAGGTCAAAATTTGTGGGACCCAATCCCAGCTTGTTTCCCCTCCAAATTGACTACTATCTAATCAGTTGCATCGCACTGAGAAAATTGGTGGCCAATTTTTCTTCCTTAAATTTTCCATTAAAAAACCCTCCCCAAAATTTGGTTTTTATATTTTGAGAATTAAGCCATCTTTTCCGCTGGTGCTCTCATACCCCTTGGAGTTAACAGCCATGTATGTCTGGTATTTTATTTTGTGCCTGTACAAAATTCTGGCTCACTGGCAGATATTGGGGGAACTCCTTTATAGTTCCATATTTATCATATCAGCAGCAGTGCCTTGGGCATTCTGGTTTGCCATTTGGGTGCTCTGGCACCTTAGCTAGCAGGCCAGTCTGATTACTTACTTGCTGTTCACCTGACATAATTGACTAACCATTATTCTTAGCCAACTCCGCCTTTCTTGCATATATTGGCGCAGCAATGGTCCCTTCTTTCCAACTGAACCAGGTTGTGAAGAAGATTATCTCTGTCCACATTAGTCTGGTCCCACTCAAGACTAAATCCATACCCCATAGTTGCTGCGGCTATTCTGCCCATGTCAGCAGAATCAGACACCCTGACTTGCAATGAGTTTACTCCCCACCAAAGCCTAGTAGTTTCCCCTGAACCCACTACCATCTCTTTGGTATCACTGGATTCATCCACAACTACCAATAAAGAGAACTCCGCTTACTTCTTAGTACCCATGAAGCTTAGTGTTGGATCCCATCACATCTCCTTTGCGGCCCTGGTGGACACTGGAGCTGCGGAAAACTTTATGAGTGTAGAACTGGCCTAGAAATTGGTTCTTGCCATGGTTGCAGGTCCTTCAGTGATGGTTGCGTCATCAGCCTCCCAGACTTCATACCTGGTACATCGACCAGTCACATTTTCAATACACCAGTTCAGCTTCTGTGACCGCTTTTCTGCCATGCCAAACTTGGTGTTCCCAGTGATCTTAGGAGTGGGATAGTGGCGCCGGCAACATTTAAAAATCCACCTGGAGTCTAACACTCTGTCATTCACTAATGATCAATTGGAGGGTGAATTCCCCCTAGTTGACACTCTTAAGAAAGCTCAAGGGTGCAGTTCTATCATGTCCCTTGTCTCTCATACAGGCATACCATCCAATTCTCCAGATAGTTTAATGCGCTATCAAATCATTTTCAATTCTAAAATGGCGGATCAATTGCCCCCCACACTAGATTTGACTGTGGTTTTCGCACAACGGTGGAGTTGGTGAATTACAACTGCCCGTTGTATCCTGTACAGCTGAGGAGGAGGCTTCACTCAACACCTGGTTAGATGATATGTTGTAAAAGGGTGGTTGTTCAAGGAGACTTTTCCAGTAATGTCTCCCATCGTCTTCACTAAAAAAGCTGATGGTTCTCTCCGCTCTTGTGTGGACTATGGAAACTTAAATAAAATCACAGTTTCTGATCCCTACCCCCTGCCTTTAGAACAGATGATAAGCCAAGCAATCGCCAAATTTTGAGTGTTTTATAAGCTACATCTCGTCAATGCATTCAACCAGATTCAGGTAATGAAAGGGCAAGAATGGTTAACAGCAATCCAGATGAAGTGGGGCATTTTCCATTTCCGCGTAATGCTTCTTTGGGCTGAAAAACTCCCGCTACGTTTCAATGCATGATCAACAATGTACTGGGTGACCTCCGGTTTACCTGCGCAGTAGCATACATTGATGACATTCTGGTTCACTCCCCAACTCCCGAGCAGCACGCTACTGACTTGGAAGCAGTTGTGGCCGACTTGCATAAGGCAGGTTTGTTTGTCAAACCTTCCAAGTGTGAATTCTATAAGGAGGAGGTTACCTTTCTTGGGAACCTCGTCCTTAAAGATGGTTACACAATCCCTCCCAATAAATTGGATGCTATCTGGGAATGGCCAACCCCAACTACCCAGAAACAACTACAGAGTTTCTTGGGAACCATCATTTTTTAAAAGTTCTCCCCAGCACTTTCCCAGCTTGCTGCCCCGCTCCACCCCCTTACAGGGAAAAATATTCCATTTTACTAGATGCCTAAATGCCAGCAGGCATTCGAATCAATTAAAGAGGTGTTCATATCCCCTCCCATTTTGAAATACACTGATCCCACCAAGCCATATATTGTTGCATGCGACGCTTCATTGGTAGCCATGGGAGCAGTGTTGCTCCAGAAGCATGATGGCTTAGAACACCTGGTCGCCTAATTTTCCTGAAAGTTCACCTCTAAGGAACAGTCTTGGGCTATTTAAAACAAGGAGTTGGCAGCCATTGCATGGGCCCTAACTTATTGGAGGTGCCTGTTACAGGGGGCCCAACATGAACTAATGGTCCGCACGGATCACCAGACCCTTTTATACTTTTGTAAACCCCAAAAAATTGGCACATTGACAAGCCCAAACCTATTGGGACCTGTGCAGTTTTAATATCACATATGAATTTATAAAAGGTGCACTCAATGTACTTCCCAATTTTCTCAGCTGCAACCCCACCCACTGTTCCGCGGA
The DNA here is from genome assembly GCA_022478985.1 of Massospora cicadina. Classification (NCBI taxonomy): domain Eukaryota; kingdom Fungi; phylum Entomophthoromycota; class Entomophthoromycetes; order Entomophthorales; family Entomophthoraceae; genus Massospora; species Massospora cicadina. The sequence continues at coordinate 16,409 of JAKSZP010006601.1, read as the reverse complement.
TCTGGAGGAAGTGAATCTTGTCACTGTGATTCTCACCACCCAAATCCTGTTGATTGTCCCCACTGTTGTTTCTTCCATCGCTCTGGCCCCCAAGGCTCCGTTAGTTGCTCAGGTCTTAGCCAGTCAAATGGCCTACCCTGAGGGCATGGAGTTGCTCAAGAATTTATCTCACAAGAAGCATAAACACTCCCTATATTCATTGAAGGAGGGTCTTATATATTTTCAATATCACGTTTAGGTTCCCCCCTCCTTCCAAACCAAGGTATTCCGCGCACATCATGATCCCCCCACAGTCGGTCATCCTGGTACTAAGAAATGCATCGATTTGATCAAATGGACCTACAATTGGGTGGGTTTGACAAAAGAAGTTCCAGCCTGGATTGCCGACTGTGTTACTTGTGCTTGGGCTAAGTCAGACCGCTCCAGTAGAAATGGTCTCTTACACCCCTTACAGCAGGTGGAGGGTCCATGAATGTCAGTGTCTGTGGATTTTATTGTCAAACTCCCCTGCTCTAATGGGTTCACAGCGGTGATGGTGGTGGTGGATCATTTCACAAAATTATCCCTCTTTATTCCTTGCCATTCCGCAATTGCGTCGGAGGAGACTGCCTGCCTCTTGTGAGTCATGTGTTTTCAATGTTTGGTCTCCCCCAGGAGATTATTAGTGACTGTGGTTCACAGTTCATGGCGTGATTTTGGAGTGAACTCCTATCTATCCTAAAAATATCCACATGCCGTTATACAGCATACCATCCTCAGTCTGATGGACAGACTGAGTGAGTCAACCAAGTCCTCAAACAGTACCTGCGTTGTTATTCTGCAGCTGCACAAGACACCTGGGCCAATGACCTTCCCCTCACTCAATTTGCCTATAACAATGGAACTCACGTGTCTACAGGATTTTCGCCCTATGAATCAACGTTGGGTTACAATCCTTCATTTTTGGTCTGACTTGCTTGCGGCCTGAGGTCCAAGTTGCTGCAGATCATGCTGAACATATTAGGTCAACTCAATCCTTGGTGAGGGAACACCTCACCAAAGCTATTGATTACTACAAGAGGTTCATGGATTGTAAGCGGCTCCCAGGTCACAATATCATAGTGGGTTCCTATGTTATGCTCGATACCCGCCATTTACATATTCAAGTGCCTTCTTGTAAATTCACAAGTAAGCGTTCCAGCCCCCATTTGTTGGAAGAGGTCTTGGGCAATGGCGCGTTCCAGTTGAAGCTTCCAACTCACTGGAAACAGCATACCGTTTTCCACATTTCCCAGATTTCACCCTTCAAGGTTATGGTTCATGCAGAACCTGAACCAACCATCATTGATGATGTGGAAGAGGCTGAGGTGGAGAACATCCTGGCATCCTGCAAGTCCTGCCAGTCGGTCCAATATCTTGTGGCTTGGAAAGGTTACCCAGCTTATGAGAAAAGTTAGGTTAAGACATGCAATTATGCAATCTGTATGGAATTAGTTGAAGCGTTTCATGAAACCCACCCCACCGCTCCCTGCCCTCCCCAAAACCTGCGATGGTAATGGTGATCAAGTTACCCAAGGCACACAAGAATGTGGCTCTCATACAGTTTTCCAGTGGTGGGGCCCTTCCCTTGGAAAAAGGAAAGGGTAATGTAAGTCCCGGGAACATCCTCTGGGTGTCAATCAGGCCATTTTCCCATTTCCAAGCAAGAAGGTACCAAAGAGGATGGCTGTACCCCTCGTTATTCAGGGCGATCTTGCTCACGTGGTAGATGAGCGCTGGGTAACAGCCCTCCCACTTTGGATCCCGCTTCCAGTACCCACACTCTCCTCATCAGAACTGCTACAAGGAATCAGTATAATCTGCACCGAGATTGTCAAAATTAAATTGATCATAACTAATTCGAGCAGCAATCAGCCTGATGCTCGGATTTCAAATGGTTGAAAAGGTATGAAGACCAATCTATTGGTCAGAATTCCCAATGGTTGCGATTCAGGTAACACAACAATTTGCAAATCTCCCCCTCCCAAATTTGTTGGGGATCACCCCTGATGGGCAGGTAACAGCATAGGACACCATTGATGAGGTTTCAAAGCTTCCTGCTGGCAAATCGAGCATTACACCTGATGCAATGCCACTGACCAAATGAACAGCCCAGAGACTGAGCATGGGCGGGTTGGGCATCTTGAACCCGTTCCCAATCAAATGGACCCACCCCTATGTGGGGTGGCCTTGGAGGATTCTCGCCACTCGTTGGGCCAAACGCCATTTCACCAACTGTCAGAAACGTAGCTGAGCCTCAGTTTAAGCATTCAAGGTCAAACTGACAGCAACTCAGCCCACCACTAAATTTTTGATGTCAGTTCCCAGGGAACTAACCTGCCCATTACCAAATAATTCACCAGTTAGGTCAAACTTGTAGGACCTGATCCTTGCTTGTTTCCCCTCCAAATTGACTACCATTTAATCATTTGCATCACACTGAGAAAATTGCTGCTCAATTTTTCTTCCTTAAGCTTTCCATTGAAGAACCCTCCCCAAAAGTTAGTTTTTATATGTTGAGAATTAAGCCATCTTTTCCGCCGGTGCTCTCATACCCCTCAGGGTTAACAGCTGTGTTCGTCTGGTATTTTATTTTGTGCCTGTACGAAACTATGGCTCACTGACAGACATTGGGTGAACTCCTTTCTAGTTCCATTATCGTCATATCAGCAGCAGTGCCTTGGGCACTCTGGCTCACCATTAGGGTGCTCTGGCACCTTGGCTGGCAGGACAGTCTAATTCTTACTTTCTGCTCACCTGACACCATCATCTAATAATAGGACTTTCAGGCTTCCATGTCTGGTGAAAACTTTCTTGAAAAGAAAGGATGCTGTCACCTTGGCGGTAACCGTGGAAACTGAAATAGCTTCAATCCATTTAGTAAAATGGTCAATAATTAACAAAATATATCGATGTCCATAGGTGAAAATAGGGAAAGGACCCACCACATCATTACTCATAGTGGAAGAGGGTTTGGAAGGTCCCACAATTTGGTGATGGAATGTCAGATTTCCACCACGTTGTTGTTGGCACTTAAGACAAGATTCCAGCACATCATGTGCAGATTCCAGCATGTTATCCCAGTAAAAATGATTCTTTAACCACTGTAGTGTCTTAGCAACAGCTCCATGACCTACAGCTTGATGGGCCTCCATAATCGTATCAGTCCTCGCAGAGGGCCAAATAAAGGGCAACCACTTAGATCCTGACTTTTTATATAATGAACCTTCTTTAACCTGAGTGTCTTTGGTTAAGGATTGTAGTTTTGAGATAACATCATTAGATTCACGGAACCAGAGCTCAGGTCTACCAATCAGGTCATAAATATGATCTTCCTCTACAAAAATAACGTTAAGATAGGCAATCAAGAAAGGCCATCAGCGTTTTGATGTATAGCTCCAGCATGATGTTGAATAGTGAAGTCATAATTTTGGAGCTTTAACGCCCATCTAGCTAAGCGCCCATCAGGATACTACATTTGTTGCAACCACTTTAAGGAAGTGTGATCCGTTACAATAGTGAAATGCTTGCCATATAGATAAGGGTGAAAATGCTTGATGGCAGACAACACAGCGATGTATTCTCTTTTGGTAACACTATAATTGCGTTCAGCCTTAGAAAGGGTTTTAATATAGTACGTGATGGGGTGATCAACCAGATTGGTATCATGTTGAGCCAGGATGGCCCCAATAGCAATATCACTGGCATCAGTAAATAGTATAAAAGGTTTGGAAAAGTCAGGATGGGCTAAGACGGGGGCACTCATTAAGGCTTGGCGCAACATATCAAAAGATTTTTCTTTGATTCTTCCCATACAAAAGGAACTTATTTATTCAATAGGTAAACTAAAGGATCTGCAATTTCCACAAAATGGGGGATAATTTGTCGATAATAACCAACCATTCCTAAAAACATTTGGATATCATGCAAGCTTTTTAGGAACAGTAATGTCTGAAATAGCTTGTATCTTAAAAATGGTAAAATACCTTCACAATTAACTTTATGTCCCAAAAATTCCATCTCAGTTTTAAAAAACACACTTCAATGATCTAGGCTTAAGAGAGGCATGACGCAGTTAGCCATAAACTTCCTTCAAATGAGCCTAATGCTCATTGAAAGTGCATGAAAAAACAATAACATCATCTAGATAAGCTAAAACACAAGAAATTTTGAAATCCCCAAACAAGCCATCCATGGCTCCTTTAAAAGTAGCAGGGGCATTGAAAAGCCCCTATGGCATATGAGTTGGCTCAAATAGCCCCTCACTAGAAATTAGAGCACATTTTTGACAATCTTCCGGAGTAAGATCAATTTGCCAATAACCACTTGCAAGGTATATAGCAGAGAAATATTGTGATCCAGACTATAGTCTCAAGGAATAATCAATGTGAGGTAAAGGATAAAATGTTTTTGAGTAACAGCATTGAGTCAACAATAATCTACAACCACTCGGTGACCCCCATCTTTTTTCTGGATGAGTAGTAGAGGGGAAGCCCAGGGACTCTTAGAAGGCGTTAGTAACCCAGCCTCAAGTAGTTGTTTCAGTTCCACTGAGACTTGAGCCTCCTCAACTTTGGATTTTCAATATGGTCGAGCTCAAATAGGGGAGTATCCCCAGTTTTCACCTGATGCTGCACCTCTTTCATTAGGCCAAAATCCCCTGGACCTTAGCAAAGATATCCGCATATTCTTTAATCAGGGCCCCAGCTTCAAGATGTTGTTCTGAAGTAAATGAATCCCCCAACTCAACATCAGTTCAAGCAACAATAGGAAGATCTTCCAGCCCAAATTTTCATAAATCTCCACATACCAAAACGGATAATATGTCATTCACAGGAGTAGGCCGCACATAGGCGATGGGATTATTGCTATTCAATTACATAGGTCAGGAGGTGAGATTGGCTAGTAAATTGATACAGCCCCATTATAGCTGGATCAAGGATACCCAGGCAAGGTAAGGCCTCCAAATGAGAGGGATTTAGGTGACCACAATTCTCTAATACATGATCAGGAGGTACAAATACTTGTACACCCGTATCAACAATGATTTGAGCTTTGGGAGGAATAGTAAACAGAGAGTTGGAATATAACAACATGTCTTCGAGGCACAAGCAGATGGAAGTGGAAGTATAGTCTGTGGACCCAGAATTTGGTATTTGAGACGTGAGATAAAAGTGGAATAGCCCAATAAGCAAACACGTCATTTGAGTTTGCCTTTGTTAGTGAGGACATCATCTAAAATTAAGGGTACTTGGTACCGGTTAAAGAAAGGTACTTATCTTTATACTAATTATTGCATCATAATTGGTAAGAAACCTAGTTCAAGGAGCAGATCATAGCAGTTGGTATCCAATATCACTGCAGGGGCTGGCACAACCAACTTTCCAAAATGCATCAGAAGAGAGGAATAGGCTCCTATAGATTTAATGTAGGAAGGTCCAGAAGTTCCATAGTCTTGGGAATGGTTCAGGTCTGGAGGTAAATTGATTTTCTTCATAAGTTTGGACGAGATCACATTGATGGGTGAACCCATATCAATGATATCCGAAAACTTTCACCTTATGCATGATGACTTCCACCCAAGTTACATCAGTGCCAAAGTTAGGGATTGAGAATACTGAGGGATTAATTGTTTGAATGGAATTAGAAGAAAAAGAGGAAGCATAAGCAGAAGTAGAGTCTTTGTTGGATAATTCATCATGGATATTAAGCTCTTTGGGAGCATGTCAAAATCTGAGGATTGCTCGCTTGGAAATTAATATCATGCACATCTATTTGGCTGAAGTTCCGATGGTTGATCCTCAATAATGCCTGTGGTTTATGGTATTTGACCCATCTATTAACTCACTAGGCCTATTACATTTGCCTCAACTCTTCTAGCCAATTTTGGGCATAATTTTTCTTTTGTAATCGGGAACTTTGTTTGAGGCAGGATTATATGCAAACTGGGGATTTGGTTCTTACAGTTTGTCAACACTTCTCCTAGGTTGAATTTAGGATAAACACCAGGAAAAGGACAAAATAAATGTAACTTTTATTTAAGCTATTTAGTTGATAATGGTCATTAGGCCAGGCACCAGTATTTATACCTCTAGGGCATCTCCTGGCCACATCCAGCACAAAATTTTAACAGCTACTTTGCCACTCAGTTCAGCCTATGACTGAAACCTTTTCTTAGGTTCATTGGTGGCAAAATACTCCCAAAATTGGGAGGATTTGAGGTACAAATATTGCGATAAAAGCATGCAAAGTTGTCCTAAGATCTTCAGGATTTTAGTTTTGGCATACTGCTAATGAGACACACCTTCTGTGAAATTTTGGCCTCGATCTGAAGAAAATGACGCACCCTTAAATGAAATGTCAGCAAGCCTCTTCCTTGATAGCCTTAAGTAACCCCCTTTGGGCAGTCCATGTAAGTGCTATCATACCAATTACGTGTATTGACATAAAAATTTCACCCAAAGGCAGAAATTGATAACGTTGTTCATTCGTTTAATTGTCTATGGGACTTTTAAACATAACTCTGGGTTGTCTCCAAATTATTTCATATACGATTGAATGGTTTGTGCTTTGATAATTGGGACCAATTGCCTAGATTTGATGCTTTGGAATCAGCTATAATATGCAAGCGTATTTTTGGGCTGAGCGCCTGATAAATTACTCAATTGAATTGTCATTGAGATAATCAGCCTGAGTTGTATAATTGAATTAGGCATTAATTCAAGCGTTGAAAGGATAATTGGCCTAATATGATGGTTGTTGAAGGTTTATTTTGAGTCAACCACCAGAATCTGACAGAACGGATACCACATAACAATCTAAAGAAGAATCAAGAGATTTTGCCTGAGGCACCTGAGGTAAGTCAGCATAGGGAGCCTTGTGCCCTATGCTGACTCCTCTTTTTGACTCCTCTGCCTGTTTTTTCCAACATTGAGACACCATATGGCCTACAAGACCACAATAAGTACACAGCTCCTTCTTCTCTTTGGATTTAGGTTTAGGTGGCATCGCATAGATGTGAGAATGTGGGTTACTAGAGGAGGTTGGATGTACCACCCTTTAGGGATTTCCATAAGTGCTTCCTTGATGTCGATATAGAGCTGAAATTTCTTTTAAAGATTTCAAGTTTAGTAGTAATTGAGTGCAAGAACCAAATGCACTCCTTACAGCCAATATAGCATCATCAACGGTAATCCAGTCTCATGTAGCTAGTGTCTGGGCCTCATGGTAAAATCATTTGGAGAATTCCTGAATAGACTCTCCTCGTTTATATTAAATATTCATAGAGGCTTGCTTTTGGTTGGAAAAGGTTTTGATCACTCCCAAATTCCTTTATGAAAGCAGTTTTCACTTGAGCCCATGTAGTGCAAAGCTTAAGATGAGGAACCATGATCTCTTGAGCATACCGGCTTAGGCAAGAAGTGATATGGCGAACCTTCTGTTGATCAGTAGCTCCATCCATTGCGCGTTCATAAACAAAAAGAAAAGAATGGATGCTACCTTCACCCGGTCCAAACTTATCCTTAAAGGTAGGTTTGAAAAGGGTGGCTTCAGTGTTTAAAGCATGTACGCCTGGTACAACAACTGTTCTAACCTCAGAGGGTTCAGATTCTGTGAAATGGGCATGAGGGGGAACTTGGTCAACTTGTTGTCTCAAGAGATTCAAATCATCTGGTAAATGTTGAACCCATTGGTTAAGATGGTCATTCATAGGAGCTTGGGTTAAGTTGGAAATCGCAGTAACCATCTCCGTTTGCTTAGTCTCAAGTACTTCACATTTAGCAGCCAACTGCTCAATGGATGCTGTCAATAAAGCAAACTGGGTTTCTTGAGTAGTTTAATTTGCATCTCATAGCCAATGTGCATTATCAACACCATCCAGTAGATTAATTAAAGAATAGCCTGGATTGGTCAGAAGACCTTCCAAGGATAAGAAACTCCCTCAAGCTATGGCTCGGATTTGGGTTACTAGTGCTTGTACTCAAGATACTAAGAGCATTGAAGGTTCAAGCTTGGACGTTGGAAGCAAGGAGCCAGGGGACCAGGAGGTCCCGGGGGTCCTTGCGACCCATCTCTTCCTGAAGGACCAGAGGGCCTTGTTGACCCATTGGACCAGGGGGACCACGTTCCCCAGGTGGTCCTGGAGTTACAGATGGGGAGCTAGGTGGTCCCGGTGGCCCAGGAGGACCAGCCGGGCTGGATTCACCTTCTCTAAAATTAATCACCACTTGGACAAGATGTTGGATTAACCCATTAAGCTCCCCCAAACTCTTTTCATGGTTAGTCCGCTACTGATCCAATTGTCTCTTGATTTCCTCTTCCAGGGAGGCAATCTGATGATGAATAAGGTTAGTGGCATTGCTAATTTGATGAGATACTTCTTGGTCAATGTATCCCACAACCCTAGTATCGATTCTCAACAACTGATTATGAATATCGTTGATTTCTCTTTGATTATCTATAATAGCCTTTTGATTATCCCTTCCAAAGTTGGAGGCCGTTTCATAAAATGAAGATAATTGAAAGTGAAATTGTTGCGCTAGAGTCAACTAACGCTGAATTTCTAGAAGATGCAATCCCAAAATCAGGAGTACGTGGTGGATAGCAGGATGTACATAATGCCGGAGGTACTGCTCAGTTCTAGACAAACCAACTTTGGTAGGCTGTAACACCGCTCAGTTATATAAATTCATCATGTTGTCAGCAACTTTAGATGCTTGATCACATTTAGGGCAAGCACCAGGCAGAATAGCCCCTCTAATCAAGCTTTTAACGGTTTCTTCAACATTAGCGGCTTGAATCTGATAATTAGATTTGTCAGGGCCCTCAATGGAAGTCCATTGAAGCTTGAAATTGTAGATTATTAATATTGGCGAAAGGCGAATCTTGCCAGTTAGAGTGTACCCATCTGGTGATACTCAAAGATTCCTCTTAAGAGGGTCTCTCTTTGCTAGACATATTCATTATTGTGAAAGTATGTTTTCACCAGGTAGCCTTGGAAGCAAACCTGGCAGGGAGCACCAGTATTGGAATTTCATGAGAAATTTACAATAAACAGGCGCTATGAAGGCTACAAAATTATTAGTTTTATGGTTCTAGCAAAGATTAATTTAAGTTCAACAAAGTTATTAGTTCCGTCGCAATGGTTAATATCAACTGAATATACAGAATACTGTATGAAAATAGACCAAAATTAAACTACGTGAGATGAGAATTGAGGTACTTTATTCATTAAAAACCAGAAATATGTATAGGGAAAATTTAGTGGTTCTTCACGAGGATTTCCTTGATTCACCTGAGGTAAGATCTTTCCTACCAGAGGACCGATATTGTTGAGTATCATTATTATTGTAATATTCTTGATGATCATATCTAATAGAGCTCTAGTTAGATGCAATTGACCTTCTTAATCAGGCCTAGCCCCTTAGAAACTATTATTCATTTTAAATTGCTTAGCCATCTCAAATTACTGAGTTTCTTTGGTTGATTAGATTCACCCATCATAGGAGGTTGATAAACTCTGAAGACATTTTCTTCAGTCAAATTGAGAATTGGAATTACTCATTTTAGATTTCTCAATCTTATTAGACTGAGATATCAAATCTCGATATATAATACTTTCAGTAATCTTAATTGTATCTCCAACAACGCTATTGACTTGGAAGCAGTTATGGCCGCCTTACATAAGGCAGGATTGTTTGTTAAGCCTTCCAAATGCAAGTTCTATAAGGAGGAAGTTACCTTTCTTGGGAACCTTGTCCTTAAAGATGGCAACTCAATTCTTCCCAATAAGTTTGATGCTATCTGAGAATGGCCAACCCTGACAACCCAGAAACAATTAAAGAGTTTCTTGAGAACCATCAATTTACTTAAAAAATTTCCCCAGCTCTTTCTCAGCTAGCTGCCCCGTTCCACCCCCTCACTGGCAATAATGTACCATTTTTCTCAACACCCAAATGTCAGCAGGCATTTGAATCGATCAAAGAGGTGTTTTTATCTATTCCTGTCTTGAAGCATGCAGATCCTACCAAGCAATATATCGTTGCATGCTATGCCTCCTCAGTAGCAGTGGGGTCAGTGTTACTCCAAGAGCACAATGGCCTGGAACATCTGGTCGCCTATTTTTTCTGAAAGTTTAACTCTACGGAGCAGTCTTGGGCCATCTATGACAAGGAGTTGGTAGCTGTAGCATGGGCATTAACTCATTGGAGGTATCTATTACAAGGTGCTCAGCATGAGTTAACGGTCCACACAGATCACCAGGCTCTCTTATATTTTTGTAAACCCCAGAAATTGGCGCACTGACAAGCATGAACCTATTGGGACTTGTGCAGTTTCAATTTCAAATAAAAATTGTAAAAGGTGCGCTTGACGTACTTCCCAGTTTTCTCAGCTGCAGCCCCGCCCACTGTCCCTCAGAACCGAGGAAGTGGACCTCTTCACCATGATTCCTGCTGCTCAAATCCTGTCAATTGTTCCCCCTGTCATCTCTTCTGTCGCTCTGGCCCCTGATGCCCCGCTAGTTGCTCAGGCCTTGGCTAGTCAAATGGCTTGCCTTGAGGGTGTGGAGTTAATTTAGCAATTGTCCCACCAAAACCATAAACACTCTCTATACTTCTTGGAGGAGGGTCTTATTTATTTCCAGTCACGAATTTGGGCTCCCCCTCCCTTCAGAACCAGGGTTTTTTACACATCACGATCCTCCCACAGTTTGCCATCCAGGAAATAAGAAATGCACCGACTTGATCAAGCGGACCTACAATTGGGCGGGTTTAACCAAGGAGGTTCTGGCCTAGATCGTCATTTGCATTACTTGTGCTCGGGCTAAGTCAGATCACTCTGGTAGAAATGGGCTTCTACACCCCTTACAGAAGGTGGAGGGTCCATGGATATCAGCGTCCATGGATTTTATCATCAAACTCCCCTGCTTTAATGGGTTTACAGCAGTGATGGTGGTGGTGGATCATTTCTTAAAATTTTCCCTTTTTATTCCTTGTACTTCTGAGATTACGTCGGAGAAAACTGCTCACCTCTTTTTGTGACATGTGTTATCAATGTTTGGCCTCCCACAGGAGATCATCAGTGCTTTTGGGTCACAGTTCACGGCGCAGTTCTGGAGTGAACTCTTATCTATTCTGAAAATCTCCCCTTATCGCTCCACAGAGTATAGTCCCCAATCTGATGGACAGACCAAGAAAGTTAACCAAGTCCTTGAACAGTACCTGCATTGCTATGCTGCAGCCGCACAGGACGCTTGGGCTGACGACCCTCCTCTTGCCCAATTGCTTATAACAATGGGACTCACGCTTCCATGGGATATTCTCCCTACAAAGTGACATTGGGTTATAATTCTTCCTTTTCAGTTGAACCCTGCTTGAGGCCCTAGGTCCAAGATGCCACGGAACATGCTGAACATATTAGGTTACACAATTCTTAGTGCAGGAACACCTCACTAAAGCTATTGAAGACTACAAGCAGTTTGCGGATCATAAGCGACTCCTAGGTCATGACATAACAGTGGGCTCCTATGTTATGCTCAATACACGTCATTTACATATGCAAGTCTCCTCCAGCAAGTTTGCAAGTAAGCGTTTGGGTCCCCATTTGGTAGAGGAAGTCTTGGGTAATGGTGCGTTCCATTTAAAGCTTCCATCTCACTGGAAACAGCACCAATATCTTTTACGTCTCCCAGTTGTCACCCTTTAAGGGCATGGTTCCCACAGAGCCTGAGCCAATCATTATTGAAAATGTGGAAGAGGCTGAAGTGGAGAATATCCTGGCATTCTGTGAGTCCCTTAGGTCTGTTCAATATTTTGTGGCTTAGAAAGGGTATCTGGCTTATGAGAACATTTGGGTCAAGGCTCGCAATTGTGCCAACTGTATAAAACTGGTCGAAGCATTTCACAAATCCCACCCCAAAACTCCCTGCTCCCCAAAAATTGTGACTGTATTGGCGATAAAGTTACCTAAGGCGCACAAGAATGTGGCCCTCGTGCAGTTTCCCAGCAGTGGTGCCCTTCCTTTGGAAAGAGGAAAGGGTAATGTAAGTCCCAAGGGAACATCCCCTGTGCGTAGATCGAGCTCTTTTCCTTTTTTAAGTAAAAGGTACCAAAGAGGGTTGCTGTACCCCTCATTACCCAGGGCGACCTCGCCCACATGGTAGATGAGCACTGGGTAGCAGCCCTCCTCTTCAGATACCTCCCCCGGTGCCCACCTTCACCTCAGCAGAACTAGTACATTTATTTGGGGAAATTTGCGCTGTTATCACCAAAATGAAGTTAATTGGTCCAAAATTAAGTGGGAACAAGACCAATGATCAGATCCTATATAGTCAAAAAGGGACAAAGGCTGATCATCAGCTGGAATCGTCAAAGGTTTTAATGCAGCTAATGCTATGATTGTAAAAATTAACCCCCTCCCAAAAATGTTGGGGATGATCCCCAACATGCAGGTAGTAGCATCAGACACCATTGCCAAGGGTTAAAGCTCCCTGCAGGCAAATTGGGCATTACAGCTGATGCAATGATTTTGACCGAACAAATGGCCCAGAGACCAGAAATGGGTGGGTTGGGCATCCCAAACCTGTTTCCAACCAATTGGAGCCACTTCTATGTGTGGTGGCCTTGGGGGATTCCTGCTGCTCGTCAGGCCAAATGCCATCACTTTAACCATCATAAATGCAGTTGAGCCTCAGTTTGGGCATTTGAGGTCAAACTGACAGTGACTCAGTCTGCCACCAAATCCTTCAATGTCAGTTCCCAGTGAACCTATCTGCCCCCATTCCTGAATAATTTGCCAGTTAGGTTAAAATTGAGGGTCTCAATCCTGGCTTGTCCCTGCATCAATTGACCACTATTTAATCAGTTGCATCACACTGAGAAAATTGTTGGTCAATTTTCTTCACTTTCCTTTACAATAGATTTTGCCTCAAAAACTATCAATTTTAATTTTATTGATATCCTTCTGGCTGCATTCCTGATGGCTTTGCTCTGGTGGCCCGTCGGCCCATATAATGGATGGGCTTTACCAGTACTAATGGAAACTATGGCCCCACCATCATAAACTGGATTCAGCGAGCTAGATACTTCAGGCAATTTAACCCTGTTGGTAAGAACGTTCACTGACAATATACTGAGATCTTGTGGCCTTACATCCACCATCTTTAAGCAAGAATCCGCCCCCTTGTCTCCCCAGTTGAATTAACCCTGCCTACCGGTGACCTTATTGAAACCATACCTGTGGTACCACCCCCTGCAGCAAGACCTCCAGGGTCTGGGGCGGCCTCAATTAGGTTCATTCTCAGGTTGCTATTCACTATTGTCTTACACCAGCGATTTATCATTTCCCAATGCCTGGCTCCATACAACATCATTTGTGTGGCAATGCCTCTGGCATTCTGGCTTGCTCTTTGGGTGCTTATGCATCCCAACTGGCAGGACAGTCTAAACTTCTTCTGAAACTCATAACATGGGGGAAGTACCCCAAGCCACCATCCTGTAAAGTTGCCTGCACTAGGAGGCCCTCAAACCTTCAAAACTTGAAGGGTTGGTAATAGATCATAGAATCGGCCAGTTGCATCAATTGAAAAGGGACCTACAGTTTTCAAAAAGGAGCTATGGTGATATAGGTGTGCCTAAAATATCTAATCGAGGCTATTCTAGACAATTTATAGTCATAATTAACTGCAATATTATTATATGATAGTACAACATCTGTTACTAATTGGCTGCTTGCATATTTTTATAAGATAGGTGCCTACTCCCAAGCTTGATTCTATAAAGGTTTATAGGCCAGGTTTTGTATGCCATAAGGAAGCTCCTATTACAACTAACTAGCTTGTAAGATAAAGGTACAACGGCATACCAACCTGTCCCATTGACCTGTTAAGTTTATTGGCTAGAATAAAGTTATAGAAACATTTGATAATCTCTATACAGCTATTTTAATGATTCACGAAAATAGCTTATACCAAGCCAATTGGCCAACTTCTTTTAAAGTACTGAGGCCATTACAACCTTGATAGTGTGCAGAATGCCATATAGAGCTTTAGCCTTTAGCTTGTATGCTATGAGCCTGCACTACCTTAACATCAGGATGTACAATAGAAAAACCTGTTTTAAAGGGCTATTAAGATAGATGCCCTCCAGTATAATTAAAGCCTAGAACCTGATAACAAAACTTGGGTTTCTTCCAATTTGTCTATGATCACTGTTGCAATCTGATTTGAACAACCATCAGATCTAATATGTTATTTAATCATTTTTTATATAATTAATAATTAGATAGGATTCAATCACTCTGCTTTTTCTGATGATGATTTAACAACTAATTTGCCACCAAAAACTTTATCAGGTTGCATTGCAGATGAAATAATAATATAGCATTGCAAAACATCTGAGATTGTCAGTTCATTAGCAGATGCTACCCATTGTCATATTCCTGTAGCCCATTTTTAAATTTTTATCTGCTTTCTCTTTTTGACTTTAAAAATCCCTTCCATTTTAAAATCTTTAATGATCAGGTTTAAACTCCCACTCACAATTTTTAATTAAAGTAACAATAATACTTTCCACCAACTTTTTCTCATTCTTTTCCCTAAGGATATATCCTCACCCACCCATCTCATATATTTTCGGGCTGAATGGCCCATTGTAATCACCTGCCAGTGACAACCCGCATGATTGATCGTGAAATCTGAGGTACCACTAAAACCACAGGTCATGATCAACCCTCAATTCCCAAGCTTTCATGAAAGAGTGGTGAGCCTGCTAGGGATGACATCCCAGATCCTATAACTAATGTTTCTACCAACAAAATAAACACTATCTACTTTATTGAGACCTGTGCCAAGTGGAACTTTGTGAAGTTTGAACACTGGATCATTAATGGATGATTGGAAAATTATAACGTTTAAAAAGTTGACTATAAAGCCAGCTCAGTTGTGTTTTGGTCTGATTAACCATCCATTTTATATTATTTTTTGTTTCATCTTTAATTATAGAAAAGTTTGATTTCTCAGGCTTTGATGCCAATAACCATCTGTTGGATTAGCTTACAACAGATTACCTTGACGCCAATATCAGATCCTCAGTTTAGGTCTCAGTGGATCATCTGGCTGCCGTGCCCTTACTTTTATATATAACTATTAATTATAGGGTTAATTTCAATTATTTTGCTCTGGGTCACACTAATAGATCTAAAAAGGTTCAATCTCTTCCCACCCTACCAGCAATATCCCCTGAATCACTTTTTATTTCTGAGGCTTTGCAGCATCATAAATTCAATTTTTATATTATATACCTGTCTTTGCTCCAAGCTAGCCCAAAAACAATTAACAAAAAGGTTAAGCCCCAAAAGTTCCAATCCAACAGTTTTTACCAAATTCCGGCATCATCATACACCGCTTGATACTCTACAGCCTATTTTATTATAATAAAATGTAAATTAAAGGGGACCTTTTTTCTTCACATATCTTTTTATAAAGCTGATATAAAATTAATAAAATAAATTATCATCCTACTTGTGGGTCACCGTCCTAAAGTTTCCATCACTTTATAATTTAGGTTTACAACCTGTGTAACTGTAGATGATGCTTCAGCGCTGATTACAACAAGCAATAAACAACGCATGAATTAAGTGTTAGCCTGCTCACCAGTGCTGCAAAAAATGGTACAGCACCAACCTGCCTTCCAAATATTGGGCCCAGTAACAAGTTTGTTCCTAAAAAGAATAAGTGTCATACTCTAAACTTCGAAAAAATCTGATAGTTTTACCTCCAGGATCTTTCAAGTATTAGCCACTTTCTCGCCAAATTTGGGGACATTATTGGACTTTAGGGGAAGATTACCTACTGGCACCACAAGGATGTTGATCAGCACTTCTTCAAATGGAACCCAACTCCCTCAAACCCCCTTAATTTTAATGCATTATACTTGTCCCAACCAACTTGCATGGATAAAGCCATTGTCATTTACTGGAACTATGCAACAATGGTGAACCGCCACCATAATTAACCCAAAATTCTGCGTTAGTAAATTCAGACATCAATTTGAATGCTTCCAACACTAAGCTATTCCAAAACTATCCTCAAATTCCCCTGACCCACAAAACAGTTTATATATCAATTGATACATGCCATAACTGAAAAAGTTCAGCAATTAAAACATACCAGTTCAGGGCAGCGGCCCTACAAAAACCTTCAAAGTTTTAGCTGTGGCCAACTGAGGTGTAAGGAGAGTGTCTGTAACTCTCCTTTTCCCAGCGTGGCAGTGCGCGATGCACCAGACCAAGCCAGGGAATTAGCCATTAGTGCCAAAGTTATTAGAGCCCAGCAGAGGGTGCTGGAGCAGCCATAACAGGCATAAAATTTGCGAATTTTATAATAAAAACCC